>CM045560.1:16711647-16847932 GCA_024721245.1 Mitragyna speciosa | reverse complement strand
AAGTACTTGAGAAGAACTAAAGAATTATTCTTGGTTTATGGAGGACACACTTTGGAAGTGTGTGGTTTCACTGATGCGAGTTTTCAGTCTGACAAGGATGATAGTAAGTCGCAGTCTGGATTTATATTCACGTTAAATGGTGGTGCTGTGAGCTGGAAGAGTTCGAAGCAAGAAACTACCGCTGATTCTACAACTGAAGCCGAGTACATTGCTGCTTCTGAAGCTGCAAAAGAGGCTGTTTGGATCAAAAAGTTCGTCACCGAGCTAGGAGTGGTTCCTTCCATTGTTGATCCTATACCTTTGTTTTGTGACAACAATGGTGCCATCGCCCAAGCAAAGGAACCTAGGTCTCACCAACGATCCAAACATGTACTTAGGCGCTACCATCTTATTAGAGAAATAGTTGGTAGGAATGATGTAAAGATAGAAAAGGTTCCCACTGATGACAATATAGCTGATCATCTCACTAAGGCCTTGTCCCAGAAAAAGCATGATGCTCATGTAAATGCTTTTGGCCTAAAACAAATGAGTGATTGGTTTTAGTGCAAGTGGGAGTTTGTTAGTGTATGCCCTAAAACCAAGATGGTTTAAGGTGTTTTTATATTACACTTATTTATGTTATATTTATTCATGTGGTATTTTTCTTTATCATCTATACTTGTATTTCCATGTTACTTGTTTGATTGATAAAGTCCTTAGAATATTGACTTGTGTATTAGAGATTGTAAGGGTTACAATTATGAGACTCTAATACATAAAGTCATATTCTTAAATATCCCTAGTCATAGTATTAATGAGATTGGACATCATTAATACGGATAGACTAGCACATACTTTGCCTCTACTTATGGTAAGTAGTAGTTGATCTCATTGACTATGGTGTGCGTGACACTTAAGCTGGTATGTGGATGCTTGTTTGAGAACAAGTTCATTGGATTGATCCGCCAAGAGTTTTAACTATAGTGCCAATGGTTAAACTCTTAATGGCAATGGTGTAAGTGATCCTTTGACTTGAGATTACCATAGTATCTTGAGTGTGGATTGCTATACTTTGACTCTATTCCTCGGTGCCCGTAAAAGGGTAGCTCATAGGTTAGAGATTGGGTATAGTTTGAAGCATGGAAAGATAGTGAGTAATCAATATAGGATTCACCACTCCTTAATAGGAGAGTATATCCCTTAATGGCCACTTGTTGGAAATATTAACTCATAAATCTTCTGCAGAAGTGATAGTATAACTTGGAAGTAGTTTCAAGGTTATACATCATGGAGAGTTATATTTCTGGAACAAGAAAATATAAATTAGTCATTTAAAAGTATGCACTATACTTTTAGACTAATTGGGATATAGTGTGGTGAAAGGATATTAATTACACGGTAACATTGTCATTGAAGGGTATGGTCTACCATATGACTTTCCTATTCACTTGGGTGGTCATGATGCATTGCTAGACGCCACTCATGATCTATAAGTATGAATTGATTAATTAGTGAATTAATGATAAATTAAAAGTGTTTAATTTATCTAGCTCAATTAATGAGTTATAATTTATACTTATTGCCAACGTGAATGGAACCTAATGGGTCACACACATAAAGAACAAAATCTTTGGGTTAAAATGTAATAAAGATAAGTATGAGATACTTATGGGGTTAATTTATGAGATAAATTAACTTAAAGGACTTATTTATAAATATTCTAAGTCTTGCAGGAAATTTGTTTCCTAAAAGAAATAAAGTAACTAATTAGTTTCCTTATGGAATAGATTTCCTAAAGGAGAAGGATTAGCTTAAAGTAAGTTACCTAAACCTTCTTGGTTTCTAATTAGCCTTATTTCCTAAAAGACTAGAATACTACCTCTATAAATAGGTTTATGCTTTGACTCTTGAATGATGATTACTACACAAAAGAAAACTAGTGAGAGAAAATAAAAAAAAGAATCTGCACGCCTCTCTCTCTCTCTAGGCGTCTCTCTCTCTCTCCTAAGGGTTAGGGTTTTCTTCTTCTTGTGTTCTTAATAATTCAAGGGAGCTAGCACTCAAAAGTCAAAGCAAGCAAGCCTACAAGGTTCCCAAAGAAGTTGTTCGTGTGGATATCGTTAGAGGCTCTACGCTTGGAGGGCTTTTCGTGGTAGATCTAACATCTTCTTCGAAGGATCTTTGCCTAGAAGCATAGAAATCTTCTGTGCTTAAGGTAATCTTCATGCAAACCCCCTTGTTAATCATATAGATATGTCAAAGAGATCCATGGTTAAGGTAATAAATTTTTATTTTTCCGCTGCGTTACCTATGCTATTACCTCCAAGTAGACCAATTCAGGATCCTGGATTGTGATACTCATGTTTATATTCATTAGTGGATCGGGGAACTGTCAAGTGGTGGCATAACTTTTGCAACTATCGTTATCTTTTTCTCTTTTGCAGGTATGGTTACACCATCTTCAATTGAGATATTTGACAAAAATAACAACTGAGGCAATTTTGCTAAGTCAATGACAATTTGATCAAGGGCACAAACAAAAAAAAAACAAAAAAAAAATTGAAAATGAAAAAATAAAATTTTTTGGGTTAGTCATGATAATTCATGTTTGCAGCAAATTTTGAAAAGAATGCTCTATATCGAGGTGGGTAGTTAGAAGGATTAAATCAAATAAGATTTCAATGTTTTCATTTGGCACCTAAACGTTGAAAAGAGTGATTTCAAAGGGTTTTGACGCCCTACACTGGGGCAAAATTTTTTGGAAAAATTTTGACAAGTTGTGTTGATTTTGATGCAACATTTGACGATGACTCTTAAGTTTTTCAATGTCTTAACTTTGTCATGTATCCGTCCAGCAGCCTGGTCGGCATCTTTTATTTACGTTTCCAAGTTTGGCAGCTCAGACTGTACCTTGCATTTATGATTCCTGGCAGCCCAGGATCATTCATTTACTTTTTCAAGTTGGTAGCCCAACTTTGCATTCATCAACCTTGACAGCCCAAGGTCATGCATTCGTCCAGCAGCCTGGCCGGCATCTTTTATTTACATTTCTAAGTCGGGCAGCCCAGACCTTACATTTATGATTCCTGGCAGTCCAGGATCATTTATTTACTTTTTCAAGTTGGCAGCCCAACTTTGCATTCATCAACCTTGGCAGCCCAAGGTCATGCATCCGTTCAGCAGCCTGGTCGGCATCTTTTATTTACGTTTCTAAGTCTGGCAGCCCAGACCTTGCATTTTATGATTCCTGGCAGCACAGGATCATTTATTTACTTTTTCAAGTTGGCAGCCCAACTTTGCATTCATCAACCTTGGCAGTCCAAGGTCATGCATCCGTCCAGCAACCTGGTCGGCATCTTTTATTTACGTTTCTAAGTCTGGCAGCCCAGACCTTGCATTTATGATTCCTGACAGCCCAGGATCATTTATTTACTTTTTCAAGCTGGCAGCCCAGACCTTGCATTTACGATTCCTGGCAGCCTAGGATCATTCATCTACATTTCCAAGTCTGGCAACCCAGACCTTGCATTGCATTTTATGATTCCTGGCAGCCCAGGATCATTTATTTATTTTTCCAAGTTTGGCAGCCCAAACTTTGCATTCATCAACCTTGGCAACCCAAGGTCATGCATTTGTCCAGCAGCCTGATCGGCATCTTTTATTTACGTTTCCAAGTCTGGCAGCCCAGACTGTACCTTGCATTTATGATTCCTGACAGCCCAGGATCATTCATTTACTTTTTCAAGTTGGCAGCCCAACTTTGCATTCATCAACCTTGGCAGCCCAAGGTCATGCATCCGTCCAGCAGCCTGGTCGGCATCTTTTATTTACAGTTTCTAAGTCGGGCAGCCCAGACCTTACATTTATGATTCCTGGCAGCCCAGGATCATTTATTTACTTTTTCAAGTTGGCAGCCCAACTTTGCATTTATCAACCTTGGCAGCCCAAGGTCATGCATCCGTCCAGCAGCCTGGTCGGCATCTTTTATTTATGTTTCCAATTCTGGCAGCCCAGACCTTGCATTTTATGATTCTTGGCAGCACAGGATCATTTATTTACTTTTTCAAGTTGGCAGCCCAACTTTGCATTCATCAACCTTGGCAGCCCAAGGTCATGCACCCGTCCAACAGTCTGGTCGGTATCTTTTATTTACGTTTCTAAGTCTGGCAGCCCAGACCATGCATTTTATGATTCCTGGCAGCACAGGATCATTTATTTACTTTTTCAAGTTGGTAGCCCAACTTTGCATTCATCAACCTTGGCAGTCCAAGGTCATGCATCCGTCCAGCAACCTGGTCGGCATCGTTTATTTACGTTTCTATGTCTGGCAGCCCAGACCTTGCATTTATGATTCCTGGCAGCCCAAGGATCATTTATTTACTTTTTCAAGCTTGGCAGCCCAGACCTTGCATTTATGATTCCTAGGCAGCCTAGGATCATTCATCTACATTTCCAAGTCTGGCAACCCAGACCTTGTATTGCATTTTATGATTCCTGGCAGCCCAGGATCATTTATTTATTTTTCCAAGTTTGGCAGCCCAAACTTTGCATTCATCAACCTTGGCAACCCAAGGTCATGCATTTGTCCAGCAGCCTGATCGGCATCTTTTATTTACGTTTCCAAGTCTGGCAGCCCAAACTGTACCTTGCATTTATGATTCCTGGCAGCCCAGGATCATTCATTTACTTTTTCAAGTTGGCAGCCCAACTTTGCATTCATCAACCTTGGCAGCCCAAGGTCATGCATCCGTCCAGCAGCCTGGTCGGCATCTTTTATTTACGTTTCTAAGTCGGGCAGCCCAGACCTTACATTTATGATTCCTGGCAGCCCAGGATCATTTATTTACTTTTTCAAGTTGGCAGCCCAACTTTGCATTTATCAACCTTGGCAGCCCAAGGTCATGCATCCGTCCAGCAGCCTGGTCGGCATCTTTTATTTATGTTTCCAATTCTGGCAGCCCAGACCTTGCATTTTATGATTCTTGGCAGCACAGGATCATTTATTTACTTTTTCAAGTTGGCAGCCCAACTTTGCATTCATCAACCTTGGCAGCCCAAGGTCATGCACCCGTCCAACAGTCTGGTCGGCATCTTTTATTTACGTTTCTAAGTCTGGCAGCCCAGACCATGCATTTTATGATTCCTGGCAGCACAGGATCATTTATTTACTTTTTCAAGTTGGTAGCCCAACTTTGCATTCATCAACCTTGGCAGTCCAAGGTCATGCATCCGTCCAACAACCTGGTCGGCATCGTTTATTTACGTTTCTATGTCTGGCAGCCCAGACCTTGCATTTATGATTCCTGGCAGCCCAGGATCATTTATTTACTTTTTCAAGCTGGCAGCCCAGACCTTGCATTTATGATTCCTGGCAGCCTAGGATCATTCATCTACATTTCCAAGTCTGGCAACCCAGACCTTGTATTGCATTTTATGATTCCTGGCAGCCCAGGATCATTTATTTATTTTTCCAAGTTTGGCAGCCCAAACTTTGCATTCATCAACCTTGGCAACCCAAGGTCATGCATTTGTCCAGCAGCCTGATCGGCATCTTTTATTTACGTTTCCAAGTCTGGCAGCCCAAACTGTACCTTGCATTTATGATTCCTGGCAGCCCAGGATCATTTCATTTACTTTTTCAAGTTTGGCAGCCCAACTTTGCATTCATCAACCTTGGCAGCCCAAGATCATGCATTCTGTCCAGCAGCCTGGTCGGCATCTTTTATTTACGTTTCCTAAGTCTGGCAGCCCAACTGTACCTTACATTTATGATTCCTGGCAGCCCAGGAATCATTCATTTACTTTTTCAAGTTAGTAGCCCAACTTTGCATTCATCAACCTTGGCAGCCCAAGGTCATGCATCCTGTCCAGCAGCCTGGTCGGCATCTTTTATTTACTGTTTCCTAAGTCTGGCAGCCCAGACCTTGCATTTATGATTCATTGGCAGCCCAGGATCATTTATTTACTTTTTCAAGTTGGCAGCCTAACTTTGCATTCATCAACCTTGGCAGCCCAAGGTCAGTGCACCTGTCCAGCAGCCTGGTCGGTATCTTTTATTTACGTTTCTAATGTCTGGCAGCCTAGACCTTGCATTTTATGATTCCTGGCAGCCCAGGATCATTTATTTACTTTTTCAAGTTGGCAGCCCAACTTTGCATTCATCAACCTTGGCAGCCCAAGGTCATGCATCCGTCTAGTAGCCTGGTCGGCATCTTTTATTTATGTTTCCAAGTTTGGCAGCCCAGACCTTGCATTTCATGAATTCCTGGCAGCCCATGATCATTTATTTACTTTTTCAAGTTGGCAGCCCAACTTTGCATTCATCAACCTTGGCAGCTCAAGGTCATGCATCCGTCCAGCAGCCTGGTCGGCATCTTTTATTTATGTTTCCAAGTCTGGCAGCCCAGGATCATTCATTTACTTTTTCAAGTTTGGCAGCCCAAACTTTGCATTCATCAACCTTGGCAACCCAAGGCCATGCATCCGTTCGGCAGCCTGAACGGCATATGTTTATTTACATTTTCAAGTCTGGCAGCCCAGACATTGCATTTGTCTTGTTGGTATTTGTTTTTTTAGCAACCTGAACTCATTTTTTGTTTTTTAGTTTAAGCATTTTGCTTTGTCTTGCAGTCTCGTACCAATCTATGTTATCTTTGCTTAGTAATTTGAATGTTATATTTCTTTCTTTTGATCACAAATTTGAACTCTTGTTTTACTATTTGCAATTGTGTTTCACAGCCACCGTCTACCTGCATCTGAACTACGTTTGACCTGATTCTCTTTATTGGGATACGTAGGCAGCTCCTAGAGAGCTCGGTCGCATGTTTATATATGTGTTCTCTGGTCATTAGTTACATCTCATCACATTTTGTACTACGCATAATTAGGTGTTTTGTTTACAGCAATGTCTGTTTTTCATATTTAGGTGAGTCAAAATTTGGTGTTGTCTACGTCTTTGTCTGAAATCTCTACGAGATTCCCGACAAAGAGGGGCAAACTGTAGACACCAAATTTTGACACACTATTTATTTTCAAACACTAGGGGGCATATTTGCACTTTTTAGGACAAATTTTAAATTTTTAATAATTTCGGGGGGTAAAATAGTAATTTTATCTCTAAATATTTTTCTAACAATTTTTGGGGGTTTTAAATTCATATTTTTACTTTTATATGAATTTATTAATTTCTTATGACTTTTCTAGATTTAATTGGTATTTTTTATATTTTTACTAGCATAAGGGTAAAATGGTAATTTCGTCTCGCAAATACCATTTTAGCTCATTTTAAGTTCCAAATTGATTTTTCAAATTCTTGAGGCATGTTTCTGAATTTTCTTGATTTTTTTAGAGACGATTACTATTTTTTCTATGAATTTTCATTGCCCGAGGACAAAATCGTCATTTTACAAATTAAATTTATTTTCCACCAACTTTGAGTCAAAAATACATTTTCTAGTGTTTTAAGCTTACTTGTAATTTTTGATAATTTTTTGAGGACAATAATTATTTTTCTGTGAATTTTCATTGCCAAATGGCAAAATCGTCATTTTACAAATTAAATTTATTTTTCACCAATTTTGAGTCAAAAATGTATTTTCTAGTGTTTTAAGTTTATTTTTAATTTTTGGTAATTCTTTGAGGTCAATAACTATTTTCTATGAATTTTCATTGTCCGAGGGTAAAGTCGTCATTTTACATTTTAAATTAATTTTTTCACCAATTTTGAGTTAAAAATGCATTTTCCAATGTTTTAAGCTTATTTGTAATTTTTGATAATTTTTTTGAGATCAATAGCTATTTTTCTGCAAATTTTCATTGCCCAAAGGCAAAATCGTCATTTTACAGCTTAAATTCATTTTTTGTCAAAATTTGAGTCAGAAAGGCATTTTCTAATGTTTTAAGCTTATTTTTAATTTTTGATAATTTTTTGAGGCTAATATCTATTTTTTTTAGTATATTTTGTTATACAAGGGCGAAATTGTCATTTCACATTCCAAACTCATTTTTCACCAATTTTTGGATCCCAAATTCGTTTTTAGGTTTTAAGAATATTTCTAAGTTTTATTAACTTTTTTCGGAGTGAATTAGTGTTAATGAATTTATTATTTACAGTTTTTCTTGATTTTTTTTTCATTATTGTGAAAGAATAAATTTTTAAAGAATAAAGTTGTAATTTTTGTAGTCAAGGGTATTTTGGTCTTTTAATAATTTCTTGGAGGTTAAGATTTGTGCAGTATAAATACCCACTCAGGGATTAAAAAAAAGGGAGAGAAAATGAAAAACCCTAGAAACACACACTTTCTTATCCATTAAGGATTAAACACACATTTCACACTCAAAAAAAAAAATTCACACAGCCGTCTGTTATTTTTCCAATTACTGTTCATCGGTCTCGGCACTGTTCATCTTCATTCAAGGAAACCTTTACTATTCATCAGATTCTCTTCCAACTTCAAAAAAGGTGAGTTCTTCTCTATTTTGATGCTTTCTTCATCCATTTTATGTGTAAAAAATTAGTTAACTTTGCTTATTTATTTGAGAATTTAGTTAAAATTTTTCTTCTTTTTTTGCTTGCTTCCGGTTTCTGTTCTTTCTCTCTAGTTTCAGTCTTGGGTCTGTTTTCTTCAGTTTTGGATTTAGTCTCTCCTATTCACTGTTTTTTATTCAACGTTTTCTGTCCATTATCTTCCTACCACCAATTCATCTTCTCCATCGTAACCCCCTCCCCTATCAATCTTCTTTCAACCACTATACACCTCCATCGAACCACTTAACCATGCCACTCAAATCCAACAGAACAAGCCCACATCTCCACCACCTTCGGTCACCATACCGCCAAACCACCAGCAAACCCAAAGCACTTTCAATTCCATCACGACCTCACCACTTCAGCCCAACAACCAGCAATCGAACGACCTGCAAGGCCACCTGTAACTAGACCCAAAATCACAAGCCACAGCCATCAAACCTCAGTTGGATTCCACCGCCATCATTTCTCTCACTCTAGTTCAGTCAGCAATTAGAACCCAAACACAACCTAAATCAATAACAATTAGTCACTGGAGGTAACCATCGCACAAACACAATAACCTCTCAACCTGAAAATTACTAGCTTCAAGTTGCAAGTCCATCATCAACAAAACATCATCAGACAATTTTCGTCTCACCACCACTCTTTCCTTCACTACGTCCTGATAATCAGCAAAAGCAGCCATCAAAACATAAGAAAACAATCACAATTAGCCCCCTGCCGTCAGTACCACAACCCCACCACTAAACTCCAGCAACCCAAATTCACAATAGCCTCCAATAGCCCCAAAAATAGATCCAATTTCAGTCAAATTCCCCATGATCCACCACCATGGTCATAGAACCACCATAGCCTTGCCCACAACCTACATAAACACAGTTCACAAACTCTCTTCATTCTACCAGCCACAGACACACAATCACATTTCAACACACACAAACACGCACAATTTCACACCTGCATTCAATTTACACACAACATTTACACACAACACACACACAGAATTCATACACAGGCACAATCGGACACACACACACATCAAACAACCACCATGATACCACCGCACCCACACCTCCCCTGTTTCAAAGAAAGAATCGAGAGAGAGAGAAATTGATCTTGCCATTTCTAATGAGTGGCGAGAAGAAGAAGAGAGGCCAGAGACAGAGAGAGGACGGTGAGCAAGAGGAAGAGAGAGAAAATAGAACCAGAAGATAGAAGAGAATGAAAGGGAGGGAAATCGGTGAGAAAGCAGAGAAGAACGAGAGGGAAAGAAAGCAGCAACAGAGAGAGTAAGACAAGAAACAGAAGAAGAAATCGGAGAGAAAAAGGAAATAGAAAAAACAGAGAGCGACTAAGATATGGAGGGAAAGAGAGAACAACAGAGAAAAGGGAAGAAGATCGAGCAGAGATAGAGAGAGAAGAGAGAATCGGTGGGTGAGGTAGAAAGAAGAAGAAGGAGGAGGGAGAGAGAGAAAGAGAAAGAATGAAATTAACAAAATTTGGGTAAGTTAAAATCTGATGAGGGAGAAAAAAAAAGAAGAAAAGAAACCGAACAAAAATTTAGGAAGGATGTGCTTTTGTGTTTTAATTCAGTTTAGTTAAGTTTTCTTTAATTTAGTTAATTTTCTGATTTAGTTTAATTAGGATTGGTTTAGTTGGTTTAGTTGATTATTTTGGTTAATTAGTTCAGTTAATTAAGTTAATTTGGACATTTAAATTGTTTATTGAATTCAGATTAGTGCTTTTTGGTCATTTTATGAGTGCATAATTGTTCTTTCATGTTTTAGTCCTTGAAGTTTTGGGAAGTTTTGTTGTTTTGTTTGCACATTTTCAATTTATGCATTTTGGTCGCTGTTTAGTATAAATTGGCCTCGCTAAGCTTTATTTCTTTCAATTATATTAATTGCAAATTGTTTCACTCTTGATTAAATTCACTGCTTTGCCCCCCATCTTTACTTTAATTACATTTCTATCCCTTATGTTTTTTGGCAAATTTCTTATTTTTCCTAGATTCGTTTTATTTATTTATTTTTTCAAGCCTTTAGTTTCATAGAATTTATATTTTATCCCAATTTGTCAATAGTTATATATTTTAGGTTTTATTTGATTATACCGAAGATACCTTGACTCGTTTGTTCATTTTGAGTAGTATTGGTACCAGGGTCTTCAAAGAGGTATCCCGATCTCTCATTATTTTTCCTTTATGTGCTCTAACGTGCTCTAATGTGATATTTTTATGCATTTTTTTATGCATTTCTTATTTTATGCACTTTTTGCGTATTTATTTATTTTGTGTTATTTCATTTTAAATTTTATTATTATTTTGATAAAAATGTAATATTTTTGTATTTAGCTAGTCAATGTAATAGTTAGATTATTTTTCTCATATTTTAGCAAAAACTGTGTAATTAGATAGAAAATGTAATAGATAGGGCATTTTAATTTCCCCCTTTAAGTTGTAAATAATCCCCCTGGTGTAATAGTTAGGGTTTATTTGCTTTTGCATGCTTACGTGCCTATTTGTTTTACCGTTTTCATTAGGACTTTTGCATCTAGAATATTATGTTTATGTGTTATGTGCTCCTATGTGATCTTATATGATTTTATATGTTATAATTGCTTTGAATTCATGCTTTAATAATTAATTCATGATTTATGGTATTCCGTCACCACACTAGTCCAATGCTAGTTGTGACTTCTTTCTTTCCCGTTAGTCCAATGCTAGTGGGACTTTTTAGAACGGGCTAGTCCAATGCTAGACCCTTAGGACATTTTAGTGTTAAGAGCATTCGTGTGCATTTCTCATCTCATTTCACACACTTTTAGTTTTTCTTTTCATTTGGCGTGATTTTATTATTATTATTTATTATTATTATTATTATTATTATTATTATTATTATTTTTACACATTTTAAAAATGCATGACATATAGGTTGCATTTCACTTAGACTTTAGGACATTTGTGTGATTCGACTAAAAATAGTCGCCTACTCACGTGGGAAGCGGTGGCGTACAGGCTGTTCCCCCCTCCGTGAGTAGAAATATTCAGTCACGAGATACTAGTCCCCCGTACCCGTCATGTTGCATTCCCACTTTCTTCGGCCACTTATTATCTATATTATTATTTTCTTTTCTTTTTGCATTTCATTTTTGCATTCACACTCGTGACTCCCTCGAGGTCTCGACTCGGGTTTCGCAATTAATGCGACAATTCCGACCAAACCTCGACGGAATATGCCGACCCTTCCGATATCCACAATTAGATTTAGGATTTGCATTCATTTAAATACATCCGAGCGTGATAGAATTTAGGGTTAATTTAGGAAATTTTGATTAAACCTCGCAACTAGCCTCGGCTAGGTTGAAAGGGTGCCTTAGGCGCAAGCCTTTGCCTTCCCTTTCTTCAAATGTGACTCCCGAACCTTTTTCTCTCGTTTTTTCGTAGACAGGAGTCGAAAAAGGGTTTTAAAATGTTTTTTTAAATTTTATTTTTATTTTTATTAAACGATTTTTCGGGTGACTTGGTACACCCTAACTCAGTACCAAGTGGCGACTCCATTTTAAAAATAAAACCCTTTTTCAAAAAATTATTTGGCCAAACCTGTCGCATTTTTAGTCCCGGCCTTGTTTTCTTTTAAAATATCATTTTTCTTAAAATACACTTTTTTACTAAAATTTAATTTTTCACAGACGCGCACGGTTTTTCCCAAAACTTGCTTTGTTAAAAAGGGTCTCGGACTGGACCGTCTTTTCGGGACGCGACAGGCACCGACCCCACTTAGCACACTTTTTACTTTTACGATTTTCGGACGCGACAGTAACCTATCACAATTAGATAACTAAAATAAAGATTACAACTTGTAAAAAATAAATAACACCAAAAACTATGATCCTTCTTTTGTGTCTTCCCATTTGAGTGGATGCTAGATAGGCCATCTTCCATGCTCCTATTGCCATGCCTTGTGCTGTTGAACTCCTCAAAATATCAGAGACGAATGATCAATTCCATGGAGAATTGAATGATGCGTGTGGGGCTACCATGCACGTATCACAGGAACATGATCCCCAAAGGACCGTCTTGAAAAAAAATCCATACAAAATAACCCAATCTTCTTGACCCCTTCGTAACTTGTCGAAGACCCCAAGAACAACTTGAGTTGTGGTAACCACTCGATCTTCTTGACCCCTTCGTAACTTGTCGAAGACCCCAAAAACAACTCGAATGAGTTGCTTCGAATATTCAACCAAGATCGTTGAAATCCTCCTTTTGTGCTGCAAGTTAGACCCCTAACCAACCCGTGAAATAGACACCTAACCAACCTGTGGAATAGACCCCTAACCAACTCATGGAATAGACCCCTAATTGACAAACCCAAAAGAATGAATCAAATCAAGTGGAAGAAACTCTAGGCGTAGGTTTTGGTCGCCATGGAATCACTCCAATAAGACCAGAAATTAGTTCTATTCCAAGAACTAAGAAAACTTTTGTAGAGAGAAAACTCACAATTTTTATTGATTCGTCATAACATCGTTCTTAAAATAATACAAGAATGCCTTTTTATAGGCTCATAAAGAATATTCTAGAAAACCTACTAAAATCTATCACTAGTTGTAACCTATCACAATTAGATAACTGACATAAAGATTACAACTTGTAAAAAATAAATAACACCAAAAACTATGATCCTTCTTTTGTGTCTTCCCATTTGAGTGGATGCCAGATAGGCCATCTTCCATGCTCCATTGCCATGCCTTGTGCCGTTGAACTCCTCAAAATATCAAAGACGAATGATCGAATTCCATGGAGAATTGAATGATGCGTGTGGGGCTACCATACACGTATCAAACTTCTCCTCTTCAAAACGATTCGTCCTCGAATCGTCGCCTATAGTTTGTAAAAAATGGGGCACAACTCAAAGCTCAAATCTGCAAAATTCATAACAACAAGAAGATTTTTTTTTTTACCCAACTTTTGGCTTTTCTTATAGAATTCCACAAATTTGCCTTTTTCCACTCAAGAAATTTTTTCAATTAGCAACCCTCTTTTTTTTTTAACAACACAAACAACTCACAAAACACAAAACTCTACTTCAAAAACAAACAAAACAAAACTAGAAGAAAAAGAGAAAAAAAAATTCAGGAAAAATCGGATGAACAGTACTAGCTGGAAGTGAACAGTACTCCCTTGATAAACAGTAATTCCTGTCATAAACAGTTCCGCAACGAATAGTATTCCACCATGAACAGTGCCGTAATGAACAGTTAACCCTAGCGTGAACAGTGATGCCACCGCTACAATGCGATGAACAGTACGTTTTTTTTTTTTTTCACTTCTAACAACCTCTCTCTCTCTCTCTCTCTCTTTTTTTTTTAACAACACAACCAACGCACAAAATACAAAATTCAACTCCCAAAAACAAACAAAAAATTAAAATGAAAAAAAAAAATTCGGATGAACAGTACCCGTCAGTGACACAGTAAACCCTAGCGTGAACAGTGACGCCGCCGCTACAGTGCCGATGAACAGTACGATTTTTTTTTTTTGTTTGACAATCAAACCACAAAAGATCACAACTTTGATTCAAGAAAAATCAGATCTTGAACCAACAACAAACAAAAAAATAAAAATTAAAAACATATATCTAAGTGGATTGACAACAAAAACAAAAGATATACCCAAACGGGTTGACACAAAACCTGATTTCTTTCAAGATTCCAAAAGCTCTGATACCACTTGATACGATCGGGGTGTGACCCTCTCGTATATCACAGGAACATCATCCCCAAAGAACCGTCTTGAAAAGAAATCCATACAAAATAACCCAATCTTCTTGACCCCTTCGTAACTTGTCAAAGACCCCAAGAACAACTCGAATGGGTTGCTTCGAAGATTCAACCAAAATCATTGAAATCCTCCTTTTGTGTTGCAAGTTAGACCTCTAACCAACTCGTGGAATAGACTCTTAATTGACAAACCCAAAAGAATGAATCAAATCAAGTGGAAGAAACTCTAGGCGTAGGTTTTGGTCGCCATGGAATCACTCCAATAAGACCAGAAATTAGTTCTATTCCAAGAACTAAGAAAACTCTCGTAGAGAGAAAACTCACAATTTTTATTGATTCCTCATAACATCGTTCTTAAAATAATACAAGAATGCCTTTTTATAGGCTCATGAAGAATATTCTAGAAAACCTACTAAAATCTATCACTAATTGTAACCTATCACAATTAGATAACTAACATAAAGATTACAACTTGTAAAAAATAAATAACACCAAAAACTATGATCCTTCTTTTGTGTCTTCCCATTTGAGTGGATGCTAGATAGGCCATCTTCCATGCTCCTATTGCCATGCCTTGTGCCGTTGAACTCCTCAAAATATCAGAGACGAATGATCAATTCCATGGAGAATTGAATGATGCGTGTGGGGCTACCATGCACGTATCATATTCGCCCTCGAATCGCATACATTATAAAAATCAATGTAAGTCATAATGGAAATATGAGCTAAGTTAGAAAACTCACCTTGCAATTCAAGCCACATACGCACTCAAAGAAAGACTTAGACTTCCCTAAACAATCAGCAACACAAGTAACGCAAAATCCAAAATTTTTTTTTTTCGGCTAACCCCGTGCACATAGGAGGCTACTCCTTATATTATTAATAAAACATAAAAGAAACACAAGGAGGGGGACATAGACCTGACCTCCAAGATACATGAATAGTTATAGAAATATAAAGAAGGAATACTACTCCCTTACAGAATTTAAATGAACAAAGACTTAACCCTTAAAGACGGAACACCTTGTCTATCTAGTCTAAAATCTCCTAAAACCTTTTTTGGCAAATCTGAACAACTAAGGAATATTTTATTACATCTAAGAGAATATCCAATGTTTCAAGACCATCCGCAATCTTGTTAGCTTCACGAAAATAGTGCGAGACCAAGGTCCACTCATATAATTGCAACTCCCTAATTTCATGAGAAATTGTCCATGGGCCATAACCACAATGATTAAGAAGATCTACCAATGTCTTCGAATCCAATTGAATATGTATTCCCAATATTTCGTGATCTTTGCATAGTTGGATGCCAAAAACCAAAGTGTGGACTTCTGCAAAAAAACTTGTCATAGATCTGAAACAACAATGATAAGCAAAAAGAAGATTACCATGAGAATCCCATAACACTCCACACCTCCACTATCACCTGGGTTTCATTTGGAACAACTATCACAATTCAGAAGATAACAATCGTCATTCAGTTTTGACCATTTAATCACCTGTATGATTTCCTTCCTGCGAACCTTAGCTATCGACTTAATTAACTCACTCCAAGAATGCACAGGTTGATCCCTGAATTTGAGCATAAAAGCAACTACAATATCTCTACAAAGTGCACTTATCAATCGATGCATATTAGGAGCTACATCATTAAAGACACATGAATTTCTATATTTCCATATATGCCAACAAACCAGCAAAGGAATAATATGAAACAAAAAGTTTACCTTGAGATTATTAGAATCCCCAAACCACCAAGTCGCAACCACCTCCCTAATCACATTCCTGTTTATTACCACATTAAAATGGAAGCCAAACCAATGCCAAACCCCTTTAGTTAAATCACTCGCAATAGATAAATGATCAATTGTCTCCCCCTTAGGAGTGACACAACAAACGCATCTAGAAGGACCATTAACTACCAAAGCTTCCAAGTATCCTCATCCATAGGGATTTTTCTTTTGAAGAGCTCGCAACATGAAGAAAGAAATTTTAGAAGGAACTTGCGGGAGCCAAAGCTTCTCATACATCACAAGATTTGCATCTACTAGTTCGCACCAAGTGGAAGGCCGAGGAGAAGGAGAAATTTCACTGTACATTAGGCGACCAAACAACTTCTATCCGGGATGCTAGAATTTGGACAAGAAATTTGAGCAATCAGCGAAAATACACTGCGGATCCACCCAGTTTGATAACTCCAAAAAATTCCAGCCATTAGAACATATAAAATCAGCCACAACATGAGAACTGTCACAATGTATATTTCCATACCAAAAGGCCCCAATCCAATCCAATTGTCACCCCAAAAATTGCAACTCCCAGAATTCAATATCCAATGCATATGATGTTCAGCAATATCTCTTGCTTTCAACAATCTACACCACATCAAGAAAGAGTTTCTAGCAGGTTTAACATTGTTTGGATGCAAGGAAGAACAGTACTTACTTCTCAAGAAATTAGCCCATAGAGAATCCTTCGTACGAAAATTCCACCATAACTTAATTGCAAAAGCTTCATGCACCTCCATTATAGAACGAAATCCAGCTCCACCTTCATCTGTTGGAGCACACAAATCTTTCCAATTTATCCAATGGCAACGTCATTGTTTCCTCATTGGATCCCCAAAGGAAATGAGCCAATGTCTTTTCAACCATCTGCAAAATCTTTTTAGGAGGATTAGTGGCAGTAAGAATATGCATAAGAATAAAGGAAAGAACATTCTTAATTAGAACAATTTTACCCCCCATAGTCAATAGTCTATTCGTCCAATTCATAACTCTAGAAGCAATGGAATGAACAACCTCCAAGAAAAATTCAAACTTTCTTTTGCCAATATACAAGGGATAGCCCAAATACTTCACAGGAAAAGGCTTGTAAACAAAGCCAATAATATGAGCAATTTTCATCCTATTCTCTTGCTTCATGTGATGATGTACTAAAAAACAGCTTTTATGAATACTAATTTTCTTCCCAGACATATATTCGTATTCCCGTAAACACTTCAAAACCAACTGTAGTGACCTCTTACCCACCCAAGAAAAGATAAGAACATCGTCAGCATAAGCTAAGTGCAAAATCTGAAGATGGCCCATTGGGACTTTGAAGCCAACAAAAGACTTATGTTGGAACAGACCATTAAGAGAACGAGAAAGCACCTCTGCAATAATAACAAATAATGTAGGAGATAACGGGTCTCCTTGTCACAGGAAACCCATAGGAGTCTCATTGATCAAAATCGAGAACCATACATTGGAGACAATTCTCCATACCATGTCAATCCAAATTTCACTAAACCCAAAAGTCCATAAGACCCAAACCAAAAAAAGCCATGACACCCTATCATAAGCTTTGGCCATATCTAATTTTAACGCTAGATTATCTCCAAAGTTCTTTTTCCCAATTCCTAAAAGCAGCTCCTGAGCTAATAAGAAGTTGTAAGAAATTGTCCTTCCTTGCACAAACTCACTCTGTTGAGGAGAAATAATTCTAGGAAGTATACCTGCTAGTCGATCTAAAAGAATACTCGATACAACCTTATTAACAAAGTTACAAAGGTTGATGGGCCTAAAATCAGAGAAATATTGAGGCACCTTCGTCTTTGGAATTAAGACTAGAGTAGTGGTAGTAATACAACTCGACAACTCAGCACCTGCAAAGAAACTTAAAATTGCTCTGAAAAAATCCTTGCCAATAATGCTCCAAGCTTTGACAATGAACAATCCTGTGAATCCATTAGGGCCTAGCGCACTTTCACCATCCATATTCTTAATCTTTTGAAAAACCTCCTCTTCAATTGGAAACGCCTCAAGAGTCATATTATCTGTAGAAGTTACTAACTTTGGAATCATATCCAAGGGTAGTTCACTATCAACCCTCTCATTTGAAAAAAGAGACTCAAAAAAGGAAGCAACCTCTTGACCTATTTGATCATTCGACTCCAACCATTGACCATGAACATCCCTTATTTTGTGAATAATAGGCATGGACCGTCTTTGTTTCACCGTGGAATGGAAGAACTGTGTGTTTCTATCTCCTTCTTCATCCATGTAACATGAGCCTTCTATTTCCAAAAAACGTTCTTCAATTGCCAGCTGATTCTGAAAAACATTTTTGCATTCCATAAAGAATTAAGATTGGCTTCGCAATTATCAGATATAAGGTGGGCCTCAGCCTCCTCGACCCCTTTTTCAGCCAATTTAACTTGCTAAAAAATGTTGCCAAAGGTGATTTTATGCCACTTCTTTAGAGCCTCTTTAGTATATTTAAGCTTAGTAGCTAAAACTCTCATGGAAGAGCCATCTGAGGGAACCTCCCAAGCATCCCTAACAATCTACAAAAAGTCACTATGATCAATCCAAAAATTCATAAACCTAAAAGGTCTAGGTTTATCATCACATCTGACACTAGAAGAAATCAACAGTGGAGCATGATCTGACGGAGTACGGGCCAAATGTTTTACTGTGATCC
Organism: Mitragyna speciosa; assembly: GCA_024721245.1. NCBI lineage: Eukaryota > Viridiplantae > Streptophyta > Magnoliopsida > Gentianales > Rubiaceae > Mitragyna > Mitragyna speciosa. The sequence continues at coordinate 16,829,169 of CM045560.1, read as the reverse complement.
TCAACCCAGCATCCAAGACATTAGTGTCTACCAATAGTCTGTCAAGCCATTTCCAAATTCTTGCTGAACCTATACTATTATTACACCAAGTAAATGGCAATCCCGAAAACCTTGCATCAGTTAGATTTGCATGACTCAAAAAATCCAAAAACTCAAGTGCATAGTGTAAGGTAATAATGGAGTAACGCAGCGAAAAATTTAAAAATTTATTACCTTAGCCATAGATCTCTTTGATGTAATCTATATGATTAAAGGATGTTTAGCACAAATACCTCAACCATAGAAGGTTTCTATCCTTCAAATAGCAAGATCCTATTCGATGAAGGTGTTGATCTACCATGAAAATCCCTTCAAGTGTCGAGCCTCCAACGATATCCACACAAACACAATCTGTAGGAACCTTTGGGCTTGCTTGCCTTACCTTTTGAGTACTAGCTCCTTTGAATATCATGAAGAACACAAGAACAAGAAGAAAGAAGAAGATGAAACCCTAACCCTTAGGGAAAAGAGGATTTGGCATTTTCTTGGGAGAAAAACACGCCTCTCTCAATTTTTTCTCTCTAAATTTTATCTTGTGTTTCATCAATCTATCAAGAGTTAAGGCATAGATTTATTTATAGATGTAGTATCCTAGTCTTGAAGAAAACAAGAGCAATTGAAAACCAATAAGGTTTAGGAAACCTATTCAAAAAGGAAACCAAATAGCTTCTTAATTCCTTTTAGGAAACTAATTTTCATCAAGACTTAGAATATTTATAATTAAGTACTTTAAGTTAATTTATCACATAAATTAACCCCATAAGTATCTTATACTTATCTTAATAACAATTTAACCCAAAGACCATATTCTTATTATGTGTGACCCATTTGGTTCCATTCACATTGGTAATAAGTAGAAATTATAACTCATTAATTAATTAATTAAGAGCTAGAAAAATTAAACACTTTAATTTATCATTAATTCACTAATTAATCAATTTGCACTTATAGATCATGAGTGGCGTCTAGCAATGCATCATGACCACCCAAGCGAATAGGAAAGTCATATGGTAGACTACACTTGTCAATGACAATGTTACTGTGTAATTAATATCCTTTCACTGCACTATATCCAGATTAGTCCAAGAGTGTAGTGCGCACTCTTTAAATGACTATTTAATGATTTATTATTCCCAAAATATAACTTTCCATAAAAGTATAACCTTGAAACTTTTTCAAGTCGTACTTTCACTTTTGCACAAAAGATTCTTCAAGTCATATTTCAACAAGTGGCCAATCCAGGATATACTCTCCTATAATAAGGAGTGGTAAATCCTATATTGATTACTCACTATCCTTCCATGCTTCATACTATACCCAATCTCTACCGCACGGGCTACTCTTTTAAGAGCACCGAGCAACAGAGCAAAGCATAGCAATCCACACTCAAGATACCATGGTAATCTCAAGTCTAAGAATCACTTACACCATTGCCATTAAGAGTACAATTCATTAGCACTATGAATAGTTACTCTTGGTAGGTCAATCTAATGAACTTGTTCTCTAACAAGCATCCACATACCAGCTTAGGTGTCACACACCATAGTTGACGAGATCAACTACTACTTATCATAAGTAAAGGCAAAGTATGTCCTGGTCTTCTCGTATTAATGATGCCTAGTGTCGCGTCCGAAAATCGTAAAAGTAAAAGTGTGCTAAGTGGGGTCGTGACTGTCGCGTTCCGAAAAGACAGTCTAGTCTAATGACCCTTTTGAAAAAGCAAGTTTTTGGAAAAAATCGTGCGCGTGTGTGAAAAGTGTATTTCAAGAAAAATGGTATTCTAAAAGAAAACAAGGCCAGGGACTAAAAAGTACGACAGGTTTGGCCAACTAATTTTGAAAAAGGGTTTTGTTTTATTTTAAAAAATGGAGTCGCCACTTGGTACTGAGTTAGGGTGTACCAAGTCACCCGAAAAATCGCTTAATAAAAATAAAAATAAAAATTTTAAAAAAATATTTTAAAAACCCTTTTTCGACTCCGGTCTACGAAAAAACGAGAGAAAAAGGTCCGGGAGTCACATTTGAAGAAAGGGAAGGCAAAGGCTTACGCCTAAGGCACCCTTTCAACCTAGCCGAGGCTAGTTGCGAGGTTTAATCAAAATTTCCTAAATTAACCCTAGATTCTATCGCGTTTTGGATGTATCTAAATGAATGCAAATCCTAAGTCTAAATGTGGATATCGGAAGGGTCGGCATATTCCGTCGAGGCTTGGTCTGAAATTATCGTATTAATTGCGAAACCCGAAGTCGAGACCTCGAGGGAGTCACGAGTGTGAATGCAAAATGAAATGCAAAAAGAAAAAGAAAATAATAATATATAGTAAGTGATCAAAGAAAGTGGGAATGCAACATAACGGGTACGGGAGACTAATATCTCGTGACTAAATATTTCTACCCACGGAGGGGGGAACGGCATGTACGCCACCGCTTCCCACGTGAGTAGACGATTATTTCTAGTCAAAACACACAAATGTCCTAGTTTCTAAGTGAAATGCGACCTAAATGTCATGCACTTGAAGACGTGTCAAAATAAATAAATAAATAAATAAATAATAGTAATCAAAATCATGCAGAATAGAAAGAAGACTAAAAGTGTATGAAGTGGGATGTAAAATGCACACGAGTGCCCCTAATACTAAAATGCCCTAAGGGTCTAGCGTTGGACTAGCCCATTCTAAAAAGTCTCACTAGCGTTGGACTAGCGAGAAAAAGAAATGAAGCCACAACTAGCGTTGAACTAGTGTGGTGACGGAATATCATAAAACATGAATTTAACATTAAAGCATGAATTAAAAGCAAATTAAACATATAAAAACATTACAAGATCACATAGGAGCATATAACACATAAGTATGCTATCTAGATGCAAAATTCCTAATGAAAGCAGTAAATCAAATAAGCATGTAAGCACACTAAAAAGCAAATAAACCCTAACTATTACACCGGGGGACTTGATTTACAATTTAAAGGGGGAAAATTAAAAATGCCCTATCTATTACACTTTCTATCTAATTACACAATTGTTGCTAAAATATAAGAAAAATATTCTAACTATTACATTGACTAGCTAAATACAAAAATATTACATTTTTCGTCAAAATAATAAAATTTAAAATTAAATAAAGCAAAATAAATAAATACATACGCAAAAAGTGCATAAAATAAGAAACGCATAAAAAATTGCATAAAATATCACATTAGAGCACGTTGGAGCACATAAAGAAGCAATTAAAAGGTAACGAAAATACCTTTTTGAAGACCCTGGTACAAATACTACTCAAAATGAACAAACAAGTCAAGGCACCTTGGTATAATCAAACAAAATTTAAAATATATAACTATTGACGAATTGAGACAAAAAAAATGAATTCTAGTAACTAAGGGGCTAAATAAAATTCTATAAAACTTAAGGGGTAAAAATTAGAAATTCACTTAAGTCTAAAGGGGAAGAAATGTAAAATTAAAATAACTTGGGGGGACAAAACAATAAATTTCAGCAAAAGAAGGCACAAAATTACAAATTCCAGCAATGTGTAAGCATTAAAACACAAATTCCAGCAATCATAAGTACTAAAATACAAGTTCTAGCAATGTGTAAGGATTAAAGATGCAAATTCCAGTAATCACAAGTATTAAAATGCAAATTCCAGCAATCATAAATACTAAAATACAAGATCCAGCAATGTCTAAGGATTAAAACACAAATTCCAGCAATCATAAGTATTAAAATACAAATTCCGGCAAAGTCATAGGGACTAATTGCAATTTTCAGCTATATAAAAGGACTAAAATAAAAATTCCAGCAATTAATGGGAACTTAGAACCAAAAAAGACTAAAACACAATTTTCAGCAATTGATAGGGTCTAAAATCAAAATTCCAGCAAGTTGGGGGGGCAAGAACAAAAATTTACAGCAATTTGGAGGTCACAAAATTAAAATCCAGCAATTTGAAAAGACTAAATTAATTTTTCTAGCAACAATAGATGGCTAATTGTAAAATCAGGATAAGCATGAGATTAAAAATAAATAAATAAAACTCCACATTAACATAATAAAAAAAACGCTTAACTAAAATGACTAGACTGACTACTTGAACCAATTTAACTTAAACAGTACATTATTGTGTAACTTGAACAATGCATAAAATAATAAAAGAACTAAAAGAAAACAAAAGCCAAACACACTATACAAATCAAAAGGAATAAGAACAAATAATAAAAAACTAAAACAATTCAAAGCCTGAAGCACCAAACTCGCGTCGGACCCTTTGTTCCCAAAAATGAAAACCCACCCGATTCACGAATATATTTTATTACGTCTCGACTCAAATGACTAAATCTTGGTCTTCTTCTTCAGTTTTCAATTAGATTTCCCCTGTTTCTTTCTTTCTCTTTCTTTTTCTCTGTTCCAGCTCGGTTCACTCTGGTCCTCCCCTTTTCTATTTTTCGTTTCTTTCTTTGCTCTCTTTTGTTTTGTCCCTTACTCTCCAGTTCTGTCTTTTCCCCAGATTTTTCTTCTTGACTCTCTCTCTCTCTCTCTCTAATTGTTCTCTATTCTCCGTGGATTCTCTCTGATTTTTTTTTTTTTTGTCTTCCCAGCTCGATCTCTGGTTTTCCCTTGTATTCTTCTTCTTCTCCTTTCTCTCTTCAGTTTCTATTTTTCTGTTGCTTTTCTTTTTTGTTTTTTTTTGTTTTTTTTTGGTTCCCTCTTTTCAGCCGTCTCTCTATTCTCTCCCTCTCTCTCTCTCGTTCTGCTCTATTGCTCACTCTCTCTCTGCTCCTTCCTCCGGCTCTATTATCATCTCTATGTTACTTCCCCAAAAATCACAGCATGATTAATTTCTATTTCGAATTGAACAAAAAGAAGCAGATGCAGTGGTGGAGGGAGGATTGTGGTGCGTGTATGTATGTGGTTGTGACAGTGGCCATAAGGTGAATGGATTGTGGTGGAATTTGGTGTCTACGCGACTGATTTGTGATGACTTGAGGGCCATGGAGAGATGGGTTGCTCTGGTGTAGCTGTGACTGTAAATTTGGGATGGTTTGCTATTATTTTGTTTCTTTTGTGCAGGTTTGCGAGCAAGGCTATGGTGGTTGAACAAACTAACTGAGGGTGGTTGCTTTGTACTTGATGGTGCGATGGACTGTTTTGATGATGGTTTAGAACTGCTTTTGGATGACGATTTGGAGTCCATTTGTACTGGCTTGGGGCCGCTTAATGGATATTTGGGGACTGTTTTGCAAGGTGGTTCGATGATGGAATTCTTGACACTGAATTTTGTCATCGCAGGGGGGCCTGGCAGTGATCTGAGACTCCGAGTGGATTGGTTTGGCAGTTTAGTGAGGAGCTGTTGGTGGAGGTGAGGACAGGGGAGGCAATTTTGTGGTTTTGATTGCGAATTGGTTTGGGTGGAGATGTGCTTGCTGTTGAGGGGATGTCGTTGCTGTTTTTTTTTTTTTTTGTAGGGATTGTGTGATTATTTCTGCGATTATTGTCTGGGGTTGGACTAATGGGATGGAGGTTTTGGCGATGGTTGTGAGGGATGAGAGAATGTGACAGAAGGATTGCTGACTGGTTGAATTGTGGGCTAATGTTTGTTGGTGGTTCTAGATTGATGAGAGACGCTGTTGATGGTTGAATGGTGTGATTTACTGCTTGACTGGTGTTGGTTGTTGGAACAGCGATGTGGTGAAGCAAAGGAAAGACTGTTTTTGGAGATTTGGGGGCTGTAATTAGGCCTTGAGTAGCAGAGACGTGGTATGGTGGTAGTTTTCTGGTTATGTGGGTCATTTATGCGGCGTTTCTGGACTGATGATTCTAGGATTTTGGGTAACTCTCGTTGGGAATTAGGTGGCAATTGGTGGAACGTCTGATGGAAGAGCTGGTGGTGAATACTGTGTGGTTGATGGATTGAGAGGGAGACAGTGGTGAGAAGTAAAGAAATCCCAAAAGAGAAATGAAAGAAACCAGAAATATGAACTCAGAAACAAGAAACATAAGAACAAAGAAAATTCAACTAAAAAAAAAAAATCCCAAATGAACGAACACAAATAATCCGATAAACAAAGGAAAATGGAAAAAAAAACGAATCAAAGCAAACATAACAACTAAGAACTTACCTTTTCAAACGTTGGAGACAAGATCTGATGATGGACAGTGCCCTATGATAAACAGTAATTTTCTTTAAGGAGACGGATACAAGTGTGTCTTTTTGGTGATTTAGTGTGTGTCTTTTAGGTGTTTAGTGTGTGTTTGATCTAAAAATCACAAAAAAGCAAAGTGTTTAAGGGTTTCTTTTTTTTGCTTCTCTTTTTTTTCTCCTCCTTTTTTTCTGCTGATTAGGGAGAGTATTTATAAGCCACTTGTCTTGTTGGCCAAGAATACTGTAAAATAACGAGAATGCCACCGGTATTAAAAAATACTAATTTTATTATTAAAGATATATTTTTAAACCTAAAATTAAAAAATTAATATAAGAAATATGACAGTGATCTCTAAATTTTTTAAAAGAATTTACAGTAAATTTCAAAAATAAAAACTAGAGCTTAAATCTAACAGAAACGCGTTCGGGGTGTCAAATGACGATTTTGACTTTAGACAACGAAAATACACAAAAAAATAGCTATTAACATCAAAAAATTACCAAAAAATAAGAGTAAGCTCAAAACACTCAAAAAATCCATTTACGACTCAAAATTTGACAAAAAATAAATTTAAACTGTAAAATGACAATTTTGCCCTTGGGCAATGAAAATTCGCAGAAAAATAGCTATTGACCTCGAAAAAATTACCAAAAATTAAAAATAATCTTAAAACACTGGAAAATGCCTTTTTGACTCAAAAATTTGACAAAAATGAATTTAAGCTGTAAAATGTCGATTTTACCCTTAGACAATGAAAATTTACAGAAAAATAGCTATTGACCTAAAAAAATTATCAAAAATTACAAATAAGCTTAAAACACTAGAAAATGCATTTTTGACTCAAAATTGGTGGAAGATGAATTTAATTTGTAAAATGACGATTTTGCCCTTGGACAATGAAAATTCACAGAAAAATAGTAATCGTCTCTGAAAAAATCAAAAAAATTCAAAAACATGCTTAAAGAATTAGAAAAATGAGTTTGAAACTAAAAATGAACTAAAATGGCATTCGCGATGCGAAATTACCATTTTGCCCTTGTGTTTGTAAGAATATAAAGAATACCAATTAAATCCAGAAAAATCATAAGAAATTAATAAATTCATATAAAAAGTAAAAATATGAATTTAAACCCCCAACATTTGATAGAAAAATATTTACAGATGAAATTACTATTTTGCCCCCCAAATTATTGAAAAAATAAATTTTGACCCCAAAAAATGTAATCATGCTCCCCCCAGTGTTTGAAAATAAATGGTGTGTCAAAATTTGGTGTCTACACCTAGTCTCATTAATACTACGACTAGGGATATTTAAGAATATAACTTAATGTGTAATAAGAGTCTCATCATTGTAACTCTTACAATCTGTTATACACAGTTAATATTCTATGGACTTTATCAAATAAACAAGTACTATTAATAACAAGTATTAAATGATAAAGAAAATACCACATATATATGTATAACAAGAAATAAGCATAATAAAAATCCCAAAAATCAACTTAGTTTTAGGGCATAAACTAACACATGGCCCATATTAAAAAGCCTCCCATCCTTTTTTTCAGATTGATCCATGATAAGATTAAAGTCACCAATGATCATCCATGGATTATCCCTACCACATTTATCATGAAGTAAACCTTCCCACAAAGAAACCCGTTCCTAAGCCAAACATTTTGCATGAATCATCGAAACCAGAATAGGCAATTCAAATTGCGGATGTTCTAACAAAGCTGATAAGTGCTGATTACCATGACCCACCACTGAACAAGTAAAAGGGTTATTGTAAAAAACCCATAAAGAATTAGCTTCATTATTGATGCCATAATCAAACCCTACTTGCACCGAAAAACTTTCCAATTTATTCTCTTCCAACTTAACCTCATATAAAGCCACAAATTGGATGTTAAACATCCTTATTAGCTTCTTTAATTGACAAAGATGAGAAGCTTTGGATAGCCCTCGGATATTCCAAAATAGAGACCTAATCATTTAATAATGGAGAAAAAGAGTTATGGGAAGATTTTACCATTGATCTTAATTCTCTATCCGATGGAAATTGAGCCTGGACGCCTTCATGTCCCCTCTTGGGTTGCTGAAAATGCTCCACTGATGAATCCAAAATCCCTACAGCTGAGTGTTCCACATTATCTATGTGAAGGTTGGTAGCTTCGGAAATTACCAGCTCCTTCGAGAGAATAGGCTGCATCGTGTTGTCAAGAGCCACAACATTCTGCATGCCCATTTCCTCATGATCATGCAATAGAGTCATAGCTCCTTGGACCGACGTCAAGGGCGTAGCTATAGCAAGTTCTATTAGCTGAGCAACGACTTCCATTATAGGAGAAGGAATGATAGTCTCAAGCACTGCATTATCCTTCTTGTTATTTGTATCCTCAGGTACAAGAACCAACTGCACATTTGTTTTTGAAGAGACTCCATTAATTTCTATAGCCAAAGCACTAACGTCACTCCCTTTAGAGGCAATGACCCCAGTCGAGGCGTTTGATCCATTATTGTCACTGGGCATATTTGTTTCTAGGACTGGCATACCAAGCACATCAACAAGTTGTTCCACCAAAGCTTGCGTGACTTGTTGAGGAGTACCAAATCCACTGATGCCTTCCTTCGAGACTCCATCAGAACCCTTAACGAATGGAACTTGCTGCAAAACAGAATCAGCACGTTTTCCAATAGGTTTTCCAATAGGTTGAGCCACCAAGGCCTACACGGTTTGTGGAGGGACTCACAAATAAGTACCAAAGATGCAAAAATTGACACATGCCTTGTAGCAATAAATGTTTCTTGATGAAATTCATCCCTAAAGACATGACCAAGTACTAACACAAATGAACACCTATCAAGGCTATGAATACCAATAGATAAACATTTTAAAGCATCACATTGCATGGTGTCACAACTAAGATAACAACTTGACAAGGTCATAAATTCCCCTACTAAGCTCACAATGCTTCACGAACTCAAGATAACAATTTTCATGACCTAAAGAAGCATTCAAATTCAGACAAGAAATACTTGAACGAGATAAATGAATTGAATGTAAAAACCCATGAGACCAAGAAACCCAATTAAATAAGTAGCTTGTGGTGAAGGTAGTCTTCAACAGCCCTTCAACCACTTGTATAATCAACTCTTCCTTTCCAGCTCCCTTTCCTTGAAGCTGTCTCCCCAATTGTGGCAATGTACCGAGTAACTCAAACTGCAAAAAAGGCACAAAAACACTAGGAAAAACATGGTTAAGTGAGTTAATAAAAGAAGCTTCTTCTCTAGAGTGCATAGATAAAAGAGATGTAGACCTAACTAGCAAAACACTCTTATTCCTATTGGCTTCTTTTTCTCTCTCAGAACTCTCATCTCACAAGCTCATTCCACCCTCACTCTCATTTTTCCACTCAAGTGTTCCTTTTTCTCTGGCTCTAACCTTAAAATCTTCAGATATCTTTACTTAATCCTCATAAGCTTCACTTGGCTTTAATTGATTTTAGATGACCTTTTTGTTCTCCCACTAGAATGTGTACCGGTTAGAGAACCCATCATACAGCACCCTCTTATCAAATTGCCAAGGACGCCCCAACAGTAGGTGACAAGCTTGCATCGGAGCTATGTCACACCAAGCTTCATTTTTATACCTCCCAATGGTAAATGATACCAAAACCCGTCTAGTCTCCTTGAGGTTTCCCGAATCTGCAATCCACTGCAACTTATAAGGCGTAGGATGGCTTATTGTCTCCAAACCCACCTTTTCTATAAACAAGGTACTAGCTATATTAGTGCAACTTCCACCATCTATAATTAAACTACATACCTTGTTATTAAATGTGATTTCTTTTCAATAGGTTTGATTCTAGTTCTTTAAGTCGTCAACTAGGAGTCTACACACGGGTTGTGTAGGAGTCTCGTTGCTCCTAAAGGGAGGGCTTTCAACAAAGTTGGAGGAATTTTCAAGCAACCAACTCCATGACTTCTGGGGCTTTGGACTAGTTCCACGATTTTTGAGAGTTCAACGAGTTGTTCTTTGGGAATTCAAGGCGTCCTAGACTTGAACACATGTCTCTTGAAAGTGTAATCTCCTATCACATAGTAGAGCCCCTTCTTTGATTGAACCATGCTAAAACCTTTAGCATCTTTTACCTATATACTTGGATTTAGTGAGACCAAACAACCTTTTGGATCAATCTATATAGATCTTAATTCTAAGATTAGAGATCGCCTCTCCTTTAAGAAATTCTTTGGACAACCATACTTTTACTTTTAAAGTATTTTATTTCCTATCAATAATATGCCATCTACATATAATATCAGGAAAACAATAACGCTCCCACTCAACTTTGCCTTTATACAAATCTTGTCTTTGTTTTTGAAAAAATCAAACTCTTTGATTATCTTATAAAAACAAATGCTCCAACACCTTGACACTTGCAAGAGTCCATAAATGGACCCTTGAAGCTTGCATACTTAATGACTATCAATGGAAGTGAAGGCCCAAGGGATGTGTCATATACATACCTTTTAATTCCCATTCTACCATTCTCCCTTCTAGTTCTTCTGTCTAGACCAGCAAAACTGAAGAAGTCCTTAATTGGTAGTCTGAAAATGCTGTGTCAAAATAAAGCATTAACTTCTATCCATGAGACAGTAAGGAGTGTATCTTCAAAATTGGATACTTTAACTGAGACTACTAAAGTCCAGAATGTTGAAGCCTTAAAAATGATCAAGGTTCTAGAAAAGAGGCTTGGAGAAGTCCAGAGACAAATTCCTAGGACTGGTGTTTCTATCTTCGATCACCAGGAACAAAAGGACAAAGATATTGAATATCTAAAGTCCCAAATAAAAAGTTTGAAGGAAACAGGAAAACTTCGATCATTTGACTCCAAAAAACCTGAAAAGAACAACTTCCCTTCAATCTTTGGAGCGGAACCTCTGGCAGCCTCATCTCCATCATACTACAAATCTTCAACAGAAGAAGAAATTCCATACCACAATAGTAGTAGATGGTTACGAGACCAACTGATTGCAAGAAGAAAATGGGAGAAAGAACAAAAATTGGCAAAAATGAAAGAAAAAAAAGAAGGAAAAAGAAGAAGAAGAAAAAGAACCAGACGTATTAACATTTTCATTAGATAAAAAATATGATGAGATTTCTTCTTTTTTATAGGAGCAGATTTGATAGGTCCCAAGAAGGTCAAGCACGTGGCAATGGAGTTGAGCAAGCTTCCAAGGTGACTGAGGATGTACTTCAAGGCTTGGATGGTCCTATGACTAGATCAAGAGCTAGAAAGATGAAGAGTGCACTTCATGGACTTATCTTGGACACAATGGAAGAAGAGCTTAAGCTGGCATGTACGTGTACCCCACGAGTGTTACACTTCTTGTGGGCTGCTCATAGTTCGAATGAAGGTCCAAGTGTGAAGCTTGAAGAGTTGGAAGAGGCCCACTCCATGGACAGTCTTACAAGCCCAAGTCCGCCGTTTCCTTAGGCCGTTTCTTTAGTTTTTTTTATTTATTTTTCCAGATTGTAACTAGTTTAGTAACTTAATTAGTTATGTGTTTAGTTAAGCTAGTTACATGTTAGTTAGTTACGATGTTAGTAGGGTTTGCCCTAAAACCCTAGATCGTTGTTTATTGCCTATAAAAGGCTGCCTTCGTTGCTTTATTTGATAGACACGTTGAATAATATTTTGAGTGAATTCTTCATTGAATTTTCTTGGTTCTTTGGTGATTGAGAACCGCCATAGGTCTTATCAAGCTTTGCTTGTGGCGACCATCCAATCTAGCTTAGAGTTTCCTTTCAGTTTTGTTCAAGTTCTTGAGAGAATTAGGTTGAACGATTGAACACGCTCAATTCGGTTCATCTTGGTTTTCCTAGGATTCGAGGGCATCTTCAAGGGGAAAAGTTCGAGCAACCTACTCCACGTCAAGGGTTCTTGGAAGATCAATCCAAGGGGTCTTGAGTTCAACGAGTAGTAAGCCTAAAATCCAAGGGTCTTGGTAGTCTTCCGTACGTGTGCGCATATCAATTGGTATCAGAGCCAACTTCTTGGATTTCAGGTTCTATCAATCCGTTTGTTCCTTTGGAATTGCGGATATATCCCTTTGTTCTTTGTTTCGTGATATTAAGGCAAGAGCTTCGTGCCTAGCCTTGATATTTTGTTTGTTTCGTGCTGTCTTTTTCTTTTCAAATTGTGTTTGTTTCGTTAGGAGTCTTGTTTCTGGCCGTCTTTAACCCTTTTAAAATTTCAGCCTTTAGTTTTCGTTGTTTCCTTATTAAATTCGTGCTTTAGGGTTTGTTTAGAGTCGTTCTTGGTTGCTTCTCAATCAAGAATTCTAGGTTGTGTGGTAATTTTTGTGATTCTTGACTGTTTTATTGTTTTCTTGATTATCTTGTGTGAAAACCTTTCAAGAAGAATCAGTTTCTTGGATTTAACATCCTAGGGTTGAAGATTCTTGGAGGAAAAAATCGTTTGTGTGGTGTTTAGATTAGGGTTTGTACGTATTCTAGGGTTTTTGTTGGTGTTGTGCTTGAAAAGAAATTTTCCAAAAAAAAAAAAGGCATGTTAAAACGAATTCAAGAAAAGCCAAAACACAAAGAAAATATCAAGAAGAAAAGAAAATCTGGAGTTAAAAGGCATACACAAGGTGTAAAAGCCGTGTACATATTTAACTAAAGTGTTCTTGAATTATTCTTGATGATATAAGGTGTTTCTTGAAAGATAGTGGGCTGCCTTGGTGTTTCTTGAATTCTTGAATCTGTCCAGTGAATTTTTACACGATTTTTCACAAATTTTGGACACTTTCTTGAACAATCTTGGGGTTCTTGATAACTTTCTTGGTGATCTTGATTATATTCTTGAAGTTCTTGAACCATAAACTCAAGTTCTTGAAGTTATTCAAATCTGGAAATTAGTTTCTTGAACTTGTTTGTCGATTCTTGGTTAATTTTGAATCTGTCCAGATTTGGGTGGTGATTTCTTGAAGTTTTTGAAAATATTCTTAGACTGATTTGAGGTTATTGGTACGTTTCTTGAGAATCTTGAAGTGTTTCTTGAAGTTTTTGGGTATTAAACTAGGGTTTTCACAACTTATTAGTTGCTGGAAAATTGAAACTTAAGCTTCTTGAGTCAAGTGCATTAGATTCTCGTACCTGCTGTTGTTTCTGGTTTAAAATCAGATTTGGACCAATTTTCTGGAAGTTTTTGAGTTGATTTGGTGATAATTTGCTCCAGGTTTCATCATTGGGTCGTTTAGGATCAAGTTCTTGAACTTGGTTCTTGATTCTTGAAAATTTCTGGTTGCTGGAAATTGTAGTGTTTCTTGGTTACGAATTTTCTGAAATTATTCCAGCTTTAATTGGTCTTAAATAAGGCTCATAAAGAGTTGTTTGAGACTGAAATTGAGTAGAAGAGAGACGGGTTTCAAGGTTCAAAGTGATTGGAACACTTACTTGTCATAAACTCTTGAAACTTGGTTGAACTTGTTTGCTGGAATTTTGGTGTTTGATCAGCTACGAATTTTCTGATTTGTTCTAGCTTGTTTCTGGTTATAAAAAGGAGTTTTCTGGGGGTTGTTGTGCTTAAATAAGGGAGGAATCCTTGTCCTTAAGGACTAGGATAATAGCTCACAAAGGAAAAAGGAAAGCTGTGTGGAGTACTTTCCATTTTTGCTTGTGACCGTGGACAACTTTCCAAATTGTAAAACCGTTTGGAGTGAGTTGAAGGAGCCATTGGTTTTCAGTTGTTTGACCATTATTTTGGTTTCCTAAATTGCTGGTGGGGGGGGGGGGTGTGTTTATGTTTCCTAATTGATTTGCTTTGCTGTTTTGGTGCATTATCCATTCCTTTTTGCTAGGAAAACTTAAGGTTTTGCACAAGACTTTAATTTTCAGTCAAGAAAGCTTTAAAATCAAGAATCTTTATACATTTTGATGCGAACATGGAATATAGCCAATTACTCAAGCTTGGAGGATGAAGAAACCCAACGAGATGGCGAAGATGGAAGGCGCCACAACCGAGGTGGATACTCGATTGATAAGCCAAAGTAGGAGGCGCCACAATTAAGGTGATTACTTAATTGATAAGCCAAGAACACTTAGAGCAAACCCTAAAGCATTCAAAGAAAGCTTAAAAGAAGCCAAGAGAAGAAAACCCTCAAAAGATGAAATTTCATTTAAAATGATATCAAAGACTGATTAGTCTTACAAGAAATAAAGTATTTATAGGCCTTACAATAGCTAGAAAGATGATCCTTATGTCCCTACTTACAACCTACGTTAATACAATAAAAGATGAGGCCCACAATGAAACAAATAGCCAAAAACACGTGACATTCTGTTCTAGGCTGTGGGGTATGCCGTGCCATGGCCTTACCCACGGCCTTCGTCAGAAACATCACCCCCACATTGGTGGAAAAAACCAATTCCACGACTGACCCGCGATCCAACTCCATGGATCAAATTCTTTGCCAAATTTCTCCTTGAAAATGGCCGAATCAGCTCTTGTGCAAGACAACAAAGTTGTAGTTCTTTGAGTTAGCTTTCCAATGGCACAAAAATCATATGATTTAGAGGTCTGGAGGCAAAGATATGATTGAAATACTAAAGATTGACTAGAGAGCCTTGCAGTGCAGACATGCTTTAATAATTCGAGCTTTTGTCTATGAAATCATAAGAACTGGACTTTCATGTCTCATATAAGTTGTAGAGAATTCTATTAGCTTCGAAATACGCTAAGAATCATCTCCATCCATATCTTGTAGCTTGAGTTATCATCAAAATACCAAAGCATGTCATGCTGTCAAAATCTTTCATGTCCATTTCGTCATCTTCCTTTGATAGTAGACCTTGTATTCCTTGGTCAAAGGCTCAAGAATTGTGTGAATGTTTGAATTTGCTATAAATCTCATCATCAACAAGCTTGGGAGGTGTTGGTGTGGCTTGGGTTGCATCACATTCATACCACACATTATGATGTCTATCTTGTGATTATTCTTGATTCTGAGTCTTTCTTTGTTACTCTCTTGAACAAAACACTCTAAGCTTATTTATTTTTGGCCTCTACATTTACTCTCACAGATTGGTGTTGCTATAAGCCTTGGTAAGATTGAGTGAGCTGGTTCTTCTCTAAAGGGCCAACAAGAAAATTCATTGAGTGGAAAAAGGCTTAGTGGTGAGCACAAGGAGGGTAAAAGCCAACAATTTGAGGGAAGCGAGTGCAAACACTAAGGGAGTGATACACAAATACTTGTTTATATTGTTCTAATCCTTTATTTTGCAGGTTTATCACTCAAATGGCTCACAAAAGGGATGCACCTCAAGAGCTTTCAAATGAATTTAAATTATTTAGGGAAGCTTTTGCTGAATATTTTGACCGAAAGCTATGCCTAATGAAAGAAGAAATTGTTGATGAAATTGAGAGGTGAGCTAGCACTTTTCAAATAGCTTCTAGAAATCCAATTGAAGAGCATAATTATACTTCAAGGAAGGAGAAGAAGAAGCAATTGCAATCATTGAGTTCTAAAGCTAATTTTCATGATAGAAGTGACAACATTACTGCAAGATCAAAGGAAGATAATTCTTTTCCTCAACTCGATGACTTGATCAATAGATTTTTGGGACATGAAGAAAAAAAGAAGTCCATCAATTCGACTCCTATGGCTGATGAAGAAAAGATTTCTTCAATTGAGGAGCCTAAAGAGCTTACACTACCGTTGGAAGAATCAAGTGAAGATAGTGTTGCACTGCCAATGGAGGTTTTAAGGGAAGATTTACTATCTTTGAAGGAGTCTAAGGAAGAGGGTGATGAACTATCATGGGAGAAGCCATGTGAGGCTACAACATTACTACGAGATGTTGATCATGAATTGCTAGAAAAAGCTAAAACATTACCTTTTGAAGCAAAGCAAACAGATGCACACGAGGAGGAAAATAAGAGTGATCAAATGGAAAATTTTGTGCAAAATAAGGATGTAAGTGGTAAGATTAAAGAGAGAAAACAAGCTAGAAGGAAAAGAAAAGAATGAGGGAGATTGCAAAAGTGAGGAAACAAGTGTTTTGATTGTGAGGCCAAAACTTCTTGTACCCCCGTACAAAGAAGATTGTTATTTTACTAACTCGCTTAACTTATATTTCCCTAGTGTGCTTGTTCCTTTTGTGCAGATTAGTGGAGTAACTTTTCAAAAGAGTAATCCACAAGCTTTGTGTTCTCTTAATGGTTCTCACATGCGATTTGATGTTGCTCATACACCAACAAATCAGGAGGTGGAAGGAGTTCGAGGGCGAAGTTTGGTGAAGCAAGGACATCTTGTGGCAGATTCTCCATCTTGTGCCATCAATAGCTCTTGGTTGCTAAAATATGTGTTTGATTGGTGGCATGGTGTACATTGGTATCCTAATATTAGGTTTAAGTGTGATTTGCATTTTAGATTAATCTTGAATGATTGTGTTTATTCTATTTTTAGCTTTAGTATGAGTGAGTATGCATTGCATGTTGCATTATTGCATGAATTGCATTCTGGTCTCAATGTTTTAGTATCGATTACTTTTGGTAATTTCGTCTTTAATACTTCTATGTGTAGTTTAAGTGTTTTATTTCATGATATGTTCTTGCATAGTGAGTCCAACTATTATAACATACTTCATTTAGAGCATTGGTAGTATGTATGAGTCTAGTCTTTTGCATGATCATTTCGTGCAAGACCTTGTTGAGGATTCACATACTATGGATTGTGATTTTTATGTTGCTGATGAGTTTAGGTGAAATTTCTTGTGCTGTCGTGTCTAAGTGGTATTTAAGCTTGAATAAGGTTTACAAAAATGACATGCATGAAGCTATTTATTATGCTTTGGTTAGGCTTGTTGATGCATCTTTGTTTCCATGGCCTAATACTTTTGTATCCTTTTTGCACTTTCCTGAGGTTGAAGCTGATCAAGTGGCACTAATCAAAGGCAAAGGACTTGGGGAGATTTCTAACACCGCCATCATTGCTTCTTACTTGTTTACTTTGGTTTCTTGGTGGCGAGATTTTCTGTTTTTATTTCGTTTAAGTGTTTTTAACATGCATCTTAGTTTTACTTTGTCCGTTCATTCTAGTCTAAGTAATTATATTGTGCATCTAATATGTGACAATTTATATGTAGCATTTTGTTTTAGGAGGCTTATTTTTGTTAAGTCATTCTATGTTTGATACTTGGAAATTTTTGTTACGCGATTCTTCATGTGACATGCATTCTAGGATTTTCATTGTTCATGACTTAGTCATTTTAGAGTACTCTATGCATGCTAGTTATCATTGCTTATTTCAAGTTGAAGCATATGTGTGTTTAGGTAATTCCGTTGCTTGTTTAGGTCATGGAGTGCCTGGTAGGTCTACCTATTCACGCCGTCCACTTGTTCTATTAGTTGTTTCTTTTCATTGTGTTGTTATTTTGGAATATTTATCTTATGATAGTTACGTTATTTTGTGTCCATATGTGTTAGTTCTAGTTCATGTTTTTAAAGATATTTCTCATCTAGACATGTTTGTTGTTTTTAAACTTCAATCTATCTTTGCTTCTTTTGTGTGTGTTTTTGAGTTTTATTTTATTTCATCTTGCAAGAGTAATGCACCTTTAACTACTTGTGTTTATTCTTACAATATGCCATCCGATTTTCATGTGTTTAATATTCTTGGTGGTTATACTTGGTCATCTATCAATCTTTTAGTTACTAATGGTAGTTTATATGAACTTGCAGATTCGAGGATGAATCTTTTCAAGGAAGGAGGGAATGATTGGTCCTAAGAAGGTCAAGCACATGGCAATGGAGTTGAGCAAGCTTCCATGGTGACCGAGGATGTACTTCAAGGCTTGGATGGTCCTATGACTAGATCAAGAGCTAGAAAGATGAAGAGTGCACTTCATGGACTTATCTTGGACACAATGGAAGAAGAGCTTAAGCTGGCATGTACGTGTACCCCACGAGTGTTACACTTCTTGTGGGCTACTCATAGTTCAAATGAAGGTCCAAGTGTGAAGCTTGAAGAGTTGGAAGAGACCCACTCCATGGACGGTCTTACAAGCCCAAGTCTGCCGTTCCCTTAGGCCGTTTCTTTAGTTTTTTTTTTCCAGATTGTAACAAGTTTAATAACTTAATTAGTTATGTGTTTAGTTAAACTAGTTACATGTTAGTTAGTTATGTGTTAGTAGGGTTTGCCCTAAAACCCTAGATCGTTGCTTATTGCCTATAAAAGGCTGCCTTCATTGCTTTATTTGACAGACATGTTAATAATATTTTGAGTGAATTCTTTATTGAATTTTCTGGGTTCTTTGGTGATTGAGAACTGCCATAGGTCTTAAGCTTTGCTTGTGGCGACCATCCAATCTAGCTTAGAGTTTCCTTTCGGTTTTGTTCAAGTTCTTGAGAGAATTAGGTTGAACGATTGAACATGCTCAATTTGGTTTATCTTGATTTTCCTAGGATCGAGGGCATCTTCAAGGGGAAAAGTTCGAGCAACCTACTCCACGTCAAGGGTTCTTGGAAGATCAATCCAAGGGGTCTTGAGTTCAACGAGTAGTAAGCCTAAAATCCAAGAGTCTTGGTATTCTTTCGTATGTGTACGCATATCAAGATTCAAGACAATATTCCATTGATCTCAACAATGGAAGCATCTGAAAGTTCTGATGAAAGTTCACAAGAAGAAAGTTTTGAAAGTGATCCGCCTTTATCATCAAAAGAAACAACTAGTTCTGAAGAATCTAAAGAATCTGAGCCTATTCCACAAATCAATATGGCAGGAGGAGATGGAGATGTAGAAACTCCTGATGAAGAACAAGACTACATGCAAGAAGATGAATTGCCATATTACAGAAGTGCAGACATAGGAAAAGGGAGTATTCAAATCTTTACAATTGATGATATTCCTGCACATAAATGGGAAAAACATTTTCAAGAATTTCATGCTTGGATTGCTATTAAAGCTTTGAAAATAGATTATAATTTTGAAATTTTGACCGAATTCACTGCTCACTTTGCAGGAACACTCAAAGAATGGTGGAATACTATTTGAGAAAAGGGTAAGACTAAATTCCTTACAAGACAAGATTTCATTGAAGCAATTAAGATTTTGCATAATACATTCCTTGGAAATTTTGATACAAACAAAGATGAAAAAAGAAAAGATTTCTTCAGAATGAAATGCAAATCTTTTGATAGAAGGGATATCAGTAAACATTTGCAAAAAATGACTCAATTGTTTTATGTTTTAGGAGCAGACATAAGTTTGAAACAATCCTTCATTTCTTCCCTCCCCAAAACTTTAGCAATTTCAGCAGAGATTTACATTCAAGGTGAATATGGATCTATTCTTGGTTTGACTACAGGACAAATCAGATAGGTAGTATATCTATCATTGGATGATATCTGCAACAAGAGGAATGTCATTTGTGAATACATAAAAGGAGATGCATGTATTGATCAAGCATGTAGAAGACCCGAGTTAGAAATACAAGGAAAATGTCTCAAATGCAAGAAAGGTTTGACAAACAAAAAGTCAATCAAAGACAGAACCTTTCCAAGGAGGAAAACAAAGTGGAGATACTTCAAGAAGAAGAAACATTCTCTAGAGGAAACCCGTCTTTGAAAAATTCAAGAAATTCAAAGAAGAATGTTAGATGCTTGATTTGCCAGTAGAAAGGACACTATTCATCTGCATGTCCTCAAAACAAAAATGGAGTACATTTAATTTCTGAAGTACAAAAGAAATTGAAAACTCCTATTCTTGATGAACTTGAAGATGTTTTAACTGAAGAAGAAGGACCTTCTGATGAAACTATTTTGGCTTTGCAGGGTCCAGAATGGGATGTTCAAGGCTTCTTCCATATTAATGAACCAGCAAAAACTTGTCCTCAAACTCTTGTTCATATTCTTCCTACCAAGTATGAAAGACCAATACCAATTATTGCTTTCTTTGATACTGGAGCAGGCATGTCCATTCTAAAACAATCCATTCTTCCTAAAGAAATTTGGAAACCTGAAACTCATTAGTGTAGACACCAAATTTGACACACCATTTACTTTTCAAACATTGGGGAGGTGTTTATATTTCTGGGGTCAAATTTTAATTTTTCAATAATCTCGGGGGGAGAAATAGTAATTTTTATCTGTAAATATTTTTTTTCATTACTTTTGGGGGTTTTAAATTCATATTTTTACTTTCATATGAATTTGTTAATTTTTTATAATTTTTCTGGATTTAATTGGTATTCTTTTATATTTTTACCAGAATAAGGGCAAAATTGTCATTTTACAGTCTAAATTCATTTTTTGTCAATTTTTGAAGTCATAAATGCATTTTCTAGGGTTTTAAACTTATTTCTAATTTTGGTAATTTTTCGAGGTCAATAGCTATTTTTCTGTAAATTTTCATTGTCCAAGGGCAAAATTGTAATTTTACAGTTTAAATTCGTTTTTGGTCAATTTTTGACTCATAAATGCATTTTCTAGGGTTCTAAGGTTATTTTTAATTTTTGGTAATTTTTTTTGAGGCCAATAGCCATTTTTTGTGTATTTTCATTGTCTAGGGGCAAAATCGTCATTTCACACCCCGGGAGCGTTTATCAGCTTTAAGCTCTAACCTTTATTTTTGAAATTTACTATGAATTTTTTGGAAAATTTTAGAGTTTGTTGTCATTTCTTTGTATTAATGTTTAATTTTTGGGGTTAAAAATATTTTTTTAAATAAAATTAGAATTTTTAATTATCGGTGGCTGTTTTTGTTATTATATAGTATTCTTGGTGACCGAGACAACTGGCCCTATAAATACCCCCCTTAAATAAAAAAAACCAAGGAAAAAATCAAACACCCTAAAAAGACACCTTTTTATCCATTTAGCATCAAAACACACACTCATACACTAAAAAACCACACACTCAGCCGCCACATCTATTTTGTTTACTATTCATTGTCTTCTTCCAAGATCAACTACTGTTCATCATTAGATTAATCTTCAATCTAAAAAGGTGAGTTCTTCCTTTAATTTTGCTTCAGTTTCTTTTATTTCTTTGTGTGAATCTGATTAATTTTAAGTGTTCATTTAGGAATTTCAGTTAAATATGTTTTTTTTTTTTGCAAAATCTCGTACACGGGAGAGGGTCGCCAGCCCCAAATTTTATTAATTATTAAATAAAACAAAAAGGAGGGGGACTAGACCAAAACCTCCAGTACATGTTAAAAGAAAGCAATAAATCAGGAGTACTACTCCCTTACAAATGTTGATCTAATATATGGTAAGCCCTGACAATCTAGTTGAAGAATAGCCCTACCCCTAGTTGGCAGTTGTGTAATATTATGGAAGATCAAGTCATGCTCCGAATGAAGAGAGGCGAGGTAATCTGCAAGCCTTATTTCCTTCCCTGAAAATGTGATTTACTGTACCATGTACTTGAGCCAGGAGGTGTTGAATCTTCACTAAAGTTTTACATAGAGGCCATTTAGCAATAATTTCACCTTGCATCACATGTACCAACACTGCAGAGTCTGTCTCAAAAACATTATTGCTCCATCCTTCTTTGACACACAATTGAGCTGCATATAGCATAGCCATTGTTTCTGCTAATAATACATCCAAGTCACCCAATTGGGTACAGAATCCAATCAACATATTACCTGACATATCCCTTAGAATCCCCCCACCATACGCCCTATTGTCCATCACACTAGCATCAGTATTAAATTTAAGAAACCCAAAAGGAGGTTTCTTCCAATACATTGGTACCACAGATACCCTACGAACCGGCTTAATAGTAAACTTTTTTGCCAACACAGTTTCTAAGTCCTCCCCCAACCATGCCCTATCTACTTTGTGTGTGTGAGAAAGAAGAAGGAAAAAATTATTTACCTCAAAAATCACCTTATGAGCCGCCATTGCATGATTTTGAAACCGTGCTTCATTTCTGGATTTCCAAATGGACCACAATATAACAATTGGGACCAGGCATCTCAATGAATCCTCAGACGAAGCTGACAGAAACCAATCCATAAGCATTGCCGAAACACATACCCATGAAGAGTATCGTAGTCCGAAACATTTACAAAAATGATTCCAAACCTCTGTAGCAATTCTGCCCTCCAAAAAAAGATGCCTAACATCTTCCCTTGCCCGTCTACAACAATGGCAACACGACACCAACTGGATTCCTCATTTTTGGATCACACAGTCAAGAGGTAAAAAATTAGCTAATACCCTCCAAGCCAAGAAAGATATTTTTAATGGTAATTTTCTGTTCCAAATGACTTTCATCACATATTGTCGCGCCCCATTTTTCTCTTGGGAAATAATTGAGTGTTAGATGTTTGGAAAAAAGAAAAGGAAGTGTTAAATATGGTTGTGTTTATTTTATTGGAAAAATAGAAGCGTGTAAATTTTTGTAAAAATAATTTTTAGAAAAATGCTTTGTAAAAGATAATTCGATAAAATGTGACAAACAAATACTTTATTTTGAAAACAAAAGAAAAAGGGCCTAAAATGGGACTTTGAAAATGCGACGGTTTTTGGGCCCGAAAATAGAGTCTAAAAAGGGTTTTTTAGTGAAAAAGGAGTCGCCACTTGGTATTGAGTTTTGGTGTACCAAGTCACCCGAAAATATTTTATAAAAGGTAAGAAAATTAAGAATGATTTTTTAAGGAAATGATTTTTGGAAAAAATATAGGAAAAAACAAGAAAACCCTTTTAGACGACTCCAGGTCTTTGAAAACAAGAGAAAAAGGTTCGGGAGTCACAGTTGAAGAAAGGGAAGGCAAAGGCTCGCGCCCAAGGCACCCTTTCAACCTAGCCGAAACTAGTTGCGAGGTTTAGTCTAAATTTTCCTAATATAACCCTAAGATTTTATCGCATTTGGATGTAACTATATGAATGCAAATCTAGTCCTAAAAAATGGATATCGTTAGGGACCAAATTTTCCATTGAGGTTTGGTCGGAATTATCGCATTAATTGCGAAACCCGGATATAGACCTCGATGGAGTCACGAGTATAGATGCTGAATGGAGTGCAAAAGAAAAAGAAAAATAATAGTATAGATAGTAAGTGAACAAAGAAAATGGGGATGCAACATAACGGGTGCGGGGGACTAATAGCCTCGTGACTATCTGTTTCTACTCACGGAGGGGGGAACGACATGTACGCCATCGCTTCCCACGTGAGTAGATGACTATTTCTTAGTCGAAATCACGCAAATGACCTAAAATTCTATGTGTAGTGGAATCTAAATGTTATGCACCAAATAGATGTTAAAATAAGTAATAAGTTATAAAGTATATATAAAAATTCATAGAAAATGGGAAAAAGCCTAAAAAGATAAAATGTGTGTGAAATGTCATGAAATGCACACGAAAATGATCCTAAGGCTAAAATGACCTAAAGGCTTAGCATTGGCTAGCCCATTTTCTATAAGTTCCCCGCTAGCGTTGGACTAGCGAAGAAACCGGAATTAATCACAACTAGCTTTGGACTAGTGTGGCGACGATACACATATATAATTAAAGCAAGTAAATAAATAAAGCATGTATTAAAGCAATAATCACATAAAAGCAAATAATAACACATAGGAGCACATAACACATAGGCATGATATTCTAGATGCAAAGTCCTAAAGAAAGCAAATAAAACACATAAGCACATAGTACACATAGCACACAAAAACCCTAACTATTACACCGGAAAAGCCTAATTACAATCTAAAATAAAAATAAAAATAAAAATAAAAGGTAACCTATCTAGCCTATCTATTACATTTCTATCTAAAATACATAAGATTTTTGTTAAGTAGATAACACGTGAACAATCTATTACGTTAACTATCTAAATACAAAAATTTTGCTAAATAGAATATATTACCTATCTATTACATTTCTTTGAATAATCAAAAATTAAATTCGAGTAAATAATACAACATAAATAAATAAACACTCACACATGGATAAAATTATAAGCACAAAGAGATATAAAAAAAAACATATAGAAAACACATAGGAGCACGTAGGAGCATATAAAGAGAAATAAAAAGGGTAATCGAGGTACCTCCTATTCGTAAACCCGGTATAAATTGCTAAGAAAATCAACAAACATGTCAAGGTACCACTATTTAAAGTATAAAATATGAAATACTTAAAAATTGAGCATAAAATGTCGATTTCGAACAAATTAGGGACTTAGAATAAAATTCCAACAAGTATCTAGGGCTTAAAACTAAGATTTCAACAAGTATAGGGACTTAAACTAAAATTCCAGCAAGTATAATGACTTAAATAAAAATTTCAGCAAGTTTGGGGGACAAAAAATAAAATTTCAGCAAGTATTCTAAGGCAAAAATAAAATTCCAGTAAGGTTGGGAGGGATAAAAATGAAATTCCAGCAAGTATTCTAAGGCAAAATAGAATTTCCAGCAATGTTGGGGTACAAAAATAAAATTCCAGCAAGGTTTGGGGGCAAAAATGCAAAATTCCAGCAAGATTCTAAGACAAAAATAGAATTTCCAGCAATGTAGGGGTACAAAATAAAATTCCAGCAAGGTTTGGGGGCAAAAATGCAAGATTCCAGCAATATTCTAAGACAAAATATAATTTCCAGCAATGTTGGGGTACAAAATAAAATTCCAGCAAACATTCTAGGGCAAAAATAGAATTTCCAGCAATGTATAAGGGCAAAAATGCAATTTTCAGCAACATTTAAAGCCTAAAATATAATAACAGCAAGTTTGGGAGGCAAAAATTGCAATTTCCATAAATATCAGAGGGTAAAAATGCAATTCCAGAAAAATCTAGGGGTTAGAATGTAATTACCGAGAAATATAGGAGTCAAAAATGGAAATTGAAAAATACAGGGGCAAAATGTCTGTGTGTAATGTGTGTGTTTGTGGAGTGTGTAAATGTGCAGGTGTGCTTGTGTCCAATTGTGTATGCAGGGGTGTGTGTGTTGTCAGATAGGAGTGAAATGTGCCTGTGTGTTTTGCAGGGGAAATGTAAGGTGAAGCAGGCTGTGATTGTGTGCTTTTGTGGTTTGAATGTGCAGGTGTATGTCTCTGTGAGTGTGGTGTGTGCCGAGGGAAAGAAAACTGAGAAGGTGTGTGAATGGAGCTGGTAGAGTGAGGGCTATGAGTGTGTAGTGCAAATGAGGTGAGACTGTGTGATCTGTGTGTGCAGTCTGTGAGTTTGTGAGGTTTGTGCAAGGGAAGGGGAGGAAAAGAAGTTAGTGTGGTGTGTGCTGTGAGGGAGAGGCAGAGAGAATTGAGAATGGTGAGCTTGAGTGTTTTTTGTGATTGTGATGATGAAAGTGGGTAGGGAAGTAAGAAAAATCTCCCCAAAATCCCTTCAAATCTGCTGATTTGCATGGGAGTTGGGGGAGTTAGGAGAGTTGTGATGGTGGTGAAGTTGGTCTAATGGCTGTAGAAACCATACTGCTACAGCAGCAGGCTGCAAAACGCAGCCTGCTCTGCTTCCCCCTTTTTTTTTTTGGAAAGAGAAGAAAATAAAGAGACTGAAAATAAAATAAAACTACTTGAAATTTTTTTTAATTATATATATAAAATAAAAATAAAAATAAATAAATAAGAATAATAATAATAATAATAATAATAATAATAATAATAATAATAATAATAATAAATAAAATACAATATTATAAAAAGGAAAAGATAAAATTTAATGTAATAAATGAAAGGTTAATTCAACATTAGAAGAATACAACTTAAAATAAATACCAAATGGTGCTTTAAAATAATAAAAAATAAAAATAATTTTTTTTAACATGAAAATTTATAAAATGCTTGTAGAAAAAATTCTCATAAAGAAAATCTTAAATAAAAAGTGCATTGGAAAGCGTGACCTAAATATGGCAAAATTATAAAATTTATAAAAATTAGTAAATGACATCACACAAATTTCACACAACATATATTATCACATAAAGCACATATTATAATTTTCACTCAAAAATTTTGAAATTAACGCATTCTTGAGAAACGTGCCCTTAATAAACAAAAAGATAAAAATTAAATAAATACTAAACGACCTCTAAAAATTATGAGATTTTTACAGAAAATTTATGAGTATTCAAAATGCATATATAAAATTTTTCACTTGAAAATTCTCATAAAAATAGCGCATTGGAAAAACGTGCCGTTGAATTAAAAATACTAAAATTTTAAATAAATAATAAATGACTCCCAAAAATCATTAAAATCATAAATAATGATAAAAATAGTAAAATTCATGTATTTAGGAAAATAAAATAAAATAAACTAATATTTACATGGTGAAATTACCATTTTGCCCCTGATACGACGAATTAGATATAATACGCGAAAATTGTACTCGACCCCCGAAAAATGAAAAATACCCTCTAAAATAAAGTAACACACATATTTTTACCAAAGGTGTGTCAAAATTTGGTGTCTACAGCTTGCCCCTCTTTGTCGGGAATCTCGCAGAGATTTCAGACAAAGACGTAGACAACACCGAATTTTGACTCACCTAAACACAAAAGCAAAGATAAATATCTAAACATACATGATGTAAGAATGTAAACAAATGAAAGAATGAGAAAATGACCGAGCTCTCCAAGAGCTGCCTACGTATCCCACACAAGGGAATCAGGTCAAAACGTAGTTCAAATGGTGAAAGTAAAATTTTGGGCTGCCCGACTTGAAAAAACAAATTAAAATAAAATATGAAATGTACAGTTTGCTGGAGAAGTGTGTGGCCTAGTTTGCTAGGATTGATGAAGTGCAAAGGAAATTAAATATGAAGGTCCAGTTTGTTGGACATGCACTGAGTTTATTGGGTGAAATGCAATGCAAAGTTTAGTTTGCCAAACTTGAAAAAGTAAACGTGAAAGGTCCAGTTTGCTGGACATGCACCTAGTTTGCTGGGGTGAGATGCAGTACAAAGTTTGGTTTGCCAAACTTGGAAAATAAACGTGAAAGGTCCAATTTGCTGGACATGCACCCAGTTTGCTGGGGTGAGAACAAGAAAATTAAACGTGAAGGTCCAGTTTGCTGGACATGCACCCAATTTGCTAGGGTGAGTACAAGAAATTAAACGTGAAGGTCCAGTTTGCTGGACATGTACCTAGTTTGCTGGGGTGAGATGCAGTACAAAGTTTGGTTTACCAAACTTAAAAAGTAAACGTGAAAGGTCCAGTTTGCTGGACATGCACCCAATTTGCTGGGGTGAATACAAGAAAATTAAACGTGAAGGTCCAGTTTGCTAGACATGCACCCAGTTTGCTGGGGTGAGATGCAGTACAAAGTTTGGTTTGCCAAACTTGAAAAAGTAAACGTGAAAGGTCCAGTTTGCTGGACATGCACCCAGTTTGCTGGGGTGAGTACAAGAAATTAAACGTGAAGGTCCAGTTTGCTGGACATGCACCCAGTTTGCTAGGGTGAGATACAGTACAAAGTTTGGTTTGCCAAACTTAAAAAAGTAAACGCGAAAGGTCCAGTTTGCTGGACATGCACCCAGTTTGCTGGGGTGAATACAAGAAATTAAACGTGAAAGGTCCAGTTTGCTGGACATGCACCCAGTTTGCTGGGGTGAGATGCAATACGAAGTCCGATTTGCCAAGGCTTAGAAAAGTAAACGTGAAAGGTCCAGCTTGCTGGACATGCACCCAGTTTGCTGGGGTGAGTACAAGAAAATTAAACGTGAAAGATCCAGTTTGCTGGACATGCACCCAGTTTCCTGGGATGAGATGCAATACGAAGTTCGGTTTGCCAGACTTGAAAAGTAAACGCGAAAGGTCCAATTTGCTGGACATGCATGAAAAAGATTTTTTTTTTTTTAAGTCGAAAAGCAGCCCAAAAGTAATGTGAAACACCCAATTTGCTAGATTAATCATGAAAAAGATTAAAACTATTGAAAGCAGTTTACAAAGCATTTTGATTGATGATGATTTTTTTTTTTTTTGACTCTATGTAACATATCAAAATCTATTTGAAAGAAATAAATAAGTGAATAAATAAAATCTTATACCAAAAAATTTTCTCCAATATAAATCAAGTGAAATCAATTTGAAATCCATCCTTTAAAATTTGCCCCAGTGTAAATTTGAAATCAGTCCTTCCCAAGACGAGTTAAAACATGAGATATTAGAATCAATGTGAAACCAAAATTTTTTTCAAAAAATTGCCCCAGTGTCAAATTTAAATCAATCTTTGATTGGAATAATACTCCACTTAGGCCAAGGCCTAGCTACAAAAGACTTGCCCCAGTCTTCTCTCTCTTTTTTTTTTTTTTTTTATGGAATATCAATGACGAACTCATGATTTTACCTGCAATTGGAAAATGAAAAGATGATTAAACAGTGTGCCGCCACCGTGTAATCCCTCAGGCTTTGTGAAACGTGTAAACATGAGTTCTTGGCGTCGATATCTAATCCCAAATCCATCCCTGTGAGTTGTTTCTGATCTTTGCAGTCTATCAGCATCCACCAATTGTCCTTTCACTATGACTTGCAAATATCGACTGCCGTGATTTTTCATGATAACTTAAGAGGATTGTCTTTTGACACAAATCTAATGAATGACTGATGCAAAACAATTTATTTGATTTCACTATCTTTCATCTATTATATATACATATACATGTACACATAGATATTTTATGCAAGTCATCATATTTCAATAAATTGAAAACAAAACTACAACATGAGGAAACAACAAATCACAACAAGTAAAAGTAAGTGTAAAATAATTTTTGTCAAAGATAAGTTAAGAATTTCAACTGTGACAAAACAATTTATTCCACGGTGTTGAAAACAGGCTTTTGACCACGAATGTCACATTTGACCCTTTCGGATGTCATCAACTAGAAGTTTGATACTGCTAGAAGAAGAACAACCATGAAGAGAAAACCCAAGCGAACATAGTCACCAGCTCTTCAGCTTCGTCACTTCTCCTTTATCTGACTTCGTTTGTGTGCACAAGATTCCCACCTTAGCGCCCTTTCAGGTTTTCACTAAGGTTTCCCCCGCCCCTTTTTTCTTTTATCTTTTTTTTTTCTTCGTTTTTTTTTTAGGCGCCCTTTCGGGTTTTCACCTTTGCAAAGGAAGACATAGAACAACAATCATTCAAATCTTGAGTGGTCATTCCCCATTTCCATTAAATCAGACTAGTATTTGAAAAATATTTGGCATCAGTAAGACAATCTTCCCTTGATGAACTTGGGATAGATATATTAACATCATATGCCCCTTTGATTTGCAAATTTTCTTTCAAAATCATCACAAAAGATAGACTGAGATTGGTAATCGTCTTGGCTTTCGAAATGGGGTTGGGTAATGTGCTGAAAATAGTAAGGTTGGAAAGCAGAAACTATAAGGGGTTTAAACAACTTGGGGTCGCATTTGCAAAGAAAATTGCCCCAATTTTGACAGTTTTCACCTTTTCTTTTCTTTTTCTTTTTTTTTCTTCAAAATTTTTTTTTTTTATATCCTAATTTTGCCATTGAGTTTTGGGACTTTTCTTTTCCTTTTTCTTTTCTAAAAAGAAAATTTGCCCCAGTTTATTACTTTCTTTAGTGTTCCCCTTTTGTCTCTCTTTTTTTTTTTTTTTTGAAACGCAAGTCGAAATAAAATTGTCCTAGTGTGGGATGAAATATCACAAAACTGTCCCAGTGTGGAAAGGGTGCGACCTTCAAGTGGGCTGTCAAATGAAAATCACATATTCTGGAGGCTCTAAGGGTAAACTAGGGAAGAAAAGGTTCTTTTTTTTTTTTTTGAAAAAGAAAGATGGTCTGGCTTTGTTCCGTCCCTTTTGCAACAAAAATGTTTTTTTTTTTAAATTCACCAAATCAGATGAGAAAGTCTTTTGTGGTGTCTGAATTAATGATCCAGGAAAAGATCCGACCATTCACTTCTGCTGGAATACGACTTCACTCGGGTAATGCTTATTTTCTTTTCTCCTTGATGAGAGCAATCGTGCACCAACTGACTTGAACTTTATTCAAACGTCATTATCCTGCAAAAAATTCACAAAAACTGGTATGTCAATCTACTCAAAATCGTTTTTTTTTTACCTCAAAGAAAATTCTAAATTTTGAGTCAGCAAATATACAAAAAATGCATTATTTTGACCTTTGTTAATTCTCCCACACTTGAATCATTATTTGACCTCAAACGATTTGAAAAATGTGAGATCGAACTAATGATTCAAGCATTGAAATCACACATGTGTGTTCTAAAATGCATTTCCTCAAGGTCGAGTAAAAAATTATTATGCAATTTATTGTCTTGTCTTTAATACTCATAATATCAAGTAAAGGAGAAGGAATTATATCACAATTAAGTTAGCTCAACTTAATTTCTTCGTCTTACTGAATTTCACAAGCAAATAAATCATATGATCAATCAAAGCGCATCACATGTCTATGATCAATTTTATTTTTCACTTGAGGGGAATTTCTTTTATAGAACTAATCACTCAAGATACGAGAGTGTCTTTTGACGCGAAAACCGACATTGGTTATGAAGGTTCCCGGTTACTCAACATCTCAATCTTTAAACAAGTAGCAAAAACTGTATTTGAGAAGTAAAACTGTCTTTTTACGCAAGAATCGACATTGGTTGAATGAAGATCCCTGGTTACTCAACAATTTACTTGCACAAATTTGCAATGCATTACTCATAATTCAAATGCCGTTTGACGCGAAAGTCGACATTTGTCGATGAAGACTCCCGGTTACTAAGCATAAGAACCATTGGAGTAGAAAAAAGCCACATTATTCTTTTTTCTTTCTTTGCCTCTTTTTTCTTCTTCTTCTTTTTTTTTTTTTTTTAGCATAAAACCCCTCATAATAGACGTTAAATCACATGAGTGCGCTAATTGACCATAATCAGCATTTAACATGTGAAATTAAGTAAAGAAGAGAAATTTTCATCAAACATACAAAATTTAGACATAATTCCAACCACTTTACAAGATATACTTTCTATAAGAACAAAACTCCAAACCACATAATAATAATTTCTTATTAGCCCAGAGAAAACATTTGTCGATACACATAAAGTAATTTCAACAAGTAGGAGAATTAGACAAAATCAAAATTACTAACTACAACTCACAAACATGTGACACGACTTTATTTTAATCCTCATAAATAACCTATACAATACACTCCACATGAAAGTGAGAACACTTAGGATGTGAAACAATAAACTCCCCTGGTGAATAGGTTGAAGTCATATCCCCAACATGTTTGTTCCTTTTGTCGTGCTTGAATCTGCCAAATATGCATTGGAAACTTGTTTGACAATCTATTGCAACCCTCTATCTTAATGACTCGAATGCTCATAAAGTGAGAATCTAAGCGAATAAATCTAGCCATTTTGCCTCAGTACCACTGTTGACATTCTGTCTCTTTTGAGTTAAGCACGGGTTCCCTCTTTTTGTTTTTTTTGTCTTTTTTTTTTTTCATCGTTCAACATACTTAACACGGAATCTCAAATTTCCCCTTTTTTTTTATCACTCTAGTTCTCCTTAACATTTTGCGTTATTTTGGAATCAGAAAGATACCAGAAGCACCATTATCAGTCTTCAAATAAGATGCATTCCGAAAATCACAGGCATTTATTTTCACCATCAAAACATTCAAGAAAATATTTTTCTTTTCATTCAATTTGAACTCATTAACTCATCAAAAGAGAAAAACTTACAATTACATAAACCTAGGCATTAAGGTTTTGAGAAAAATGTGATTTATTTTGAGGCCTCATCAAAGAATTATTTGCTCAATATAACAAAAAGATTTGAAGCAAATCATTTTCAAAACTAAATACAAAATATGAAGGGAAAATCTCATGCTACAAAGCAATTTTGAAAAAGCAACTTGTTTAGTGATTTATCGAGAAAGAATTTCGAATACAAGGCAATCTTAAATTTACAAAAAGAAAACCGTTATTAGTGACCAAGTTATTCCTATTCTTATTGCATCTAAATGAACCATTATCTAACTACAATTTCATCTATCGCACTAATCATTCAAGTCAAACTCATCAATCTGGACCCTTAGCACTCTCAATTCTAAAAACTGGATTCCCCCGATCCTTCTTATAGTTTCGAAAAGAACACTGGCATTATAAATGTCAAGTGTATGATGCTTTACTAGAGTAAAACTATGATTTAAAATGTTTGAATCAAATATGTATTCGACGTGTTTTCCAATTTGTTGCCTCCCTAGAGGACCTGTAAAAAATGAAAAAAATCGAAAGTTAGTATAAATGAAAACAAAAACGGATGCATGCCCTAGAGGGGAGCCCTTATTGTGCCAAGGGTAGCCTAGCATGAAATGCAATCCTTTAGGGTGAGACCCCCCTTTTAATCGTAGATAGGCCAGATCCGCCTGGAAGAGATGCCTCCATTCTGCTCGTATTACCTTACCTAGGGTCTCACCCGCCAGGATTTATCGAAAATATAAACGTGCATGTCTTTTAGGGTTAAGTACCCAAGACAAAAGGATGGCTTTCCTATCATGGGATTCCCGAAGTGGCGTTCTCTCTATGCTTATGCATGATGCCAGTTTATTAAAACAAGTGAAATAAATGCAAAATGTCCTAAAGACTTTATTCTAATAATGATGTGTAATTTCTCCGAGAAAGATGGCGAATGAACTATACCAAGGATTATTGACTTCAAATTTGTTTGATTGAAAATCGAGCCTTCATGAAATTACGAGACACAACATTGAAAGAAAAAAAAATCATGACTTTATATAGGAACATACAAGTCAAAGATGTCACTTTATTAAAGTATGATAAAACATGTTTTAAAATCACTTTTGTGCAATGCGGGATGGGAGGGTGGGGGATATGGCAAAAATGACGCATCAATTTCTTTGAAAAAAAAGGATAAATGCAAACTGTGCAAAAATTCGACCACTTAAGTGTAGTTATTGACTCTAAGGAAATTTAGTTCGAATAAAACTGACAAATACAACAATAATGAGTAATCATTGAAAAACATTTAAAAACTAAGGAATTAAAAACTACAATTTTTATTCAAGAATATACAAGATGAAAAATCAAATTTTTAGGAATTTTAAAAAATTATAATGATTGATCCCTTGGGTATTTATACAACAAAATGCAATTTGCAAAAATTTATGAAATTCCATTTCCATCTTTCTCGAAAAAATTAATTATGAAAACAAAATTTAAACGTGCCAAAAGAGTGTTGGCTTCCTACGAGAGCACCATGCCAGGGCTCTTTATTTATGGTTGTGAATGCAATCAAAGAATAAGAAAGAACTGCGTTAGTTCATTCAACAAATATCACATAACACATTGGCAAAAACAAATGATACACATAGATAACAATAAATGGCATAACAAGAAATAAAGGAGGTTGGTTCCCTCCTCTCGTGCCTTAGTGTACCTTGATAGGGTAAGGCTGACTCTACCCTAGGTTATTCTACATGGATGCATGAGGTTGGGCTCACTAATGCATCTAGACTCAATTAAGGCTGTCGGTTCCCAAGCCTTCAGACTTAAGGATAAGGGTCATCGATCCAAATCCTTTGGTCGGTGGCTCGAGTGATCCCCCAGACACTGCTACGTGCACATCGTGCCCCGGCCACGTGTCCGAGTGGATCTATTTTAAAGCCCAAATCTCTAGACTTGTGGACTCAAGCAAGAGTTCGGGTGATCTCCCAAACATGATTACGTGCACATCGTGCCCCGCTCACATGTTTAAGTAGATCAATCCTAATTCCTAAAGGGATGGGTGGGTGACAACCACCAAAAGATAAAAAGGGTAAAAGTATCGAATGCACGTATGAGAGTGCTCCTTATGAGAGGAAGGAATGTATATAACAGCGTGGGCTCTAAGGGTGACTAACCCCCTCCCAAATGCAAGTGCGGTCGAATAAAGCAATAACAAGTAAATAAATCATACATACATTACAAAAGTAGCCGAGAGACGGGAAGTGTGCGAGATGCAAAAGAAAAACCTAAAAACCTAGAAAAATAGAAATGCAATCCTAAGCATCCAAATGCAATAAAATGAAAGGGTTAGAAAAGGAAAAAGATGACTAATTCTAGTGCTCAGACTCACTAGTGATCCCCAGTGGAGTCGCCAGCTGTCGCGCCCCATTTTTCGCTTGGGAAATAATTGAGTGTTAGATGTTTGGAAAAAAGAAAAGGAAGTGTTAAATGTGGTTGTGTTTATTTTATTGGAAAAATAGAAGCGTGTAAATTTTTGTAAAAATAATTTTTAGAAAAATGCTTTGTAAAAGATAATTCGATAAAATGTGGCAAACAAATACTTTATTTTGAAAACAAAAGAAAAAGGGCCTAAAATGGGACTTTGAAAATGCGACGGTTTTTGGGCCCGAAAATAGAGTCTAAAAAGGGTTTTTTAGTGAAAAAGGAGTCGCCACTTGGTATTGAGTTTTGGTGTACCAAGTCACCCGAAAATATTTTATAAAAGGTAAGAAAATTAAGAATGATTTATTTAAAGAAATGATTTTTGGAAAAATATAGGAAAAACAAGAAAAACCCTTTTAGACGACTCCAGGTCTTTGAAAACAAGAGAAAAAGGTTCGGGAGTCACAGTTGAAGAAAGGGAAGGCAAAGGCTCGCGCCTAAGGCACCCTTTCAACCTAGCCGAAACTAGTTGCGAGGTTTAGTCTAAATTTTCCTAATATAACCCTAAGATTTTATCGCATTTGGATGCAACTATATGAATGCAAATCTAGTCCTAAAAATGGATATCGTTAAGGGACAAAATGTTCCATTGAGGTTTAGTCGGAATTACCGCATTAATTGCGAAACCCGAATGTAGACCTCGATGGAGTCACGAGTATAGGATGCAAAATGGAATGCAAAAGAAAAGGAAAATAGTAGTATAGTAAGTGAACAACGAAAGTAGGGATGCAACATAACGGGTACGGGAGACGAATGGACTCGTGACTAACTGTTCCTACTCACGGAGGGGGGAACGACATGTACGCCATCGCTTCCCACGTGAGTAGATGACTATTTCTAGTCAAATCACACAAATGACCTAAAATTCTATGTGTGGTGGAATCTAAATGTTATGCACTAAACATATGTTTTAAAAATAGATAATAAATGATAGAGTATATATATATATATATATAAATCATACAAAATGGAAAAAGGCCTAAAACAAAAAATGTGTGTGAAATGGCATGGAATGAACACGCGAGAAATGATCCTAATACTAAAATGACCTAAAGGCTTAGCATTGGACTAGCCTATTTTTCTATACATTCTCCGCTAGCGTTGGACTAGCGAAGAAATCGAAATTAGCCACAACTAGCGTTGGACTAGTGTGGTGACGATACATATATAGAACAATAAAGCAAGTAAGTAATTAAATAAAGCATGTATTAAAGCAATAATCACATAAAAGCAAATAATAACACATAGGAGCACATAACACATAGGCATGATATTCTAGATGCAAAGTCCTAAAGAAAGCAAATAAAACACATAAGCACATAGTACACATAGCACACAAAAACCCTAACTATTACACCGGAAAAGCCTAATTACAATCTAAAATAAAATAAAATAAAATAAAAGGTAACCTATCTAGCCTATCTATTACATTTCTATCTAAAATACATAAGATTTTTGTTAAGTAGATAACACGTGAACAATCTATTACGTTAACTATCTAAATACAAAAATTTTGCTAAATAGAATATATTACCTATCTATTACATTTCTTTGAATAATCAAAAATTAAATTCGAGTAAATAATACAACATAAATAAATAAACACTCACACATGGATAAAGTTATAAGCACAAAGAGATATAAAAAAAACATATAGAAAACACATAGGAGCACGTAGGAGCATATAAAGAGAAATAAAAAGGGTAATCGAGGTACCTCCTATTCGTAAACCCGGTATAAATTGCTAAGAAAATCAACAAACATGTCAAGGTACCACTATTTAAAGTATAAAATATGAAATACTTAAAAATTGAGCATAAAATGTCGATTTCGAACAAATTAGGGACTTAGAATAAAATTCCAACAAGTATCTAGGGCTTAAAACTAAGATTTCAACAAGTATAGGGACTTAAACTAAAATTCCAGCAAGTATAATGACTTAAATAAAAATTTCAGCAAGTTTGGGGGACAAAAAATAAAATTTCAGCAAGTATTCTAAGGCAAAAATAAAATTCCAGTAAGGTTGGGAGGGATAAAAATGAAATTCCAGCAAGTATTCTAAGGCAAAATAGAATTTCCAGCAATGTTGGGGTACAAAAATAAAATTCCAGCAAGGTTTGGGGGCAAAAATGCAAAATTCCAGCAAGATTCTAAGACAAAAATAGAATTTCCAGCAATGTAGGGGTACAAAATAAAATTCCAGCAAGGTTTGGGGGCAAAAATGCAAGATTCCAGCAATATTCTAAGACAAAATATAATTTCCAGCAATGTTGGGGTACAAAATAAAATTCCAGCAAACATTCTAGGGCAAAAATAGAATTTCCAGCAATGTATAAGGGCAAAAATGCAATTTTCAGCAACATTTAAAGCCTAAAATATAATAACAGCAAGTTTGGGAGGCAAAAATTGCAATTTCCATAAATATCAGAGGGTAAAAATGCAATTCCAGAAAAATATAGGGGTTAGAATGTAATTACCGAGAAATATAGGGGTCAAAAATGGAAATTGAAAAATACAGGGGCAAAAATTATAATTATCTAAAAGTCGGGGGACCTAAATGCAATTAATTGGGATCTAATTGCAAAGAAAATTAAATTATGGGGGTCAATCTACAATAAACAGAAACTGAAATGCACAAATCAAAAAACTTTCAGGGCCACAGTAGCATTAATGAAAATACAAGAACTATAAAATAAATACTTATTATTAATTAAAAATAAATTAAAAAACTAAACTAATCAAAACGACGTAGTTTTGAGTGAAACTACGTCAAAACGACGTAGTTTCACAAAAATATTTTTTTTTTTTCAGTTTTAGTTTTTCTTTTCCCTTTTTTTTTCTTTTTCTTTTTCTTCTTTCTTTTCTTTCTTTTCTCTACCAGATTACCCCCTTTTTTTTTTCTTCTTCTCTTTTTCTTTCTTTCTTCTTCTTTTCTTTCTTCTTTCTCCCCTGGTCGCCTCCTTCCCCCGATTCTCTTCTCTCGGTTTCCCTCCCTCTCTCTCTCTTTTTTTTTTCTTTTTTTCCATGGTTCTTCCCACTCCCTCGGACCTCTCGTCCTATCCCTCTCTCTCTCGAATTGATCCCCCCAAATCATGCCAAAATCCCTTAAATCAAACTCTAAATCCACAAACCTACATTTATCTAAATTTAATGAGCGAAATTTGAAAGATGGAGAAAGAAATTATACCTGGATTCAAGAGGAGATTAAGTAGTGGGCACGGGCTGTTGATGGTGAGCAAGGGAGGGCGATGCTGATGGCGGCGGTCCGAGTGGCAGTGGCGGTGAGTTGGCGGTGGCTACTGGTGGAGGAGAACCAGGGGGTGTCGTTGTTGCTGTTGTTGTTTGCTGTTTTTCTTTTTTTTTTTTGGGCAGGTTCGATTATGCGTTATGTAGGTGTGTAGTGTAATGTGTGTGTCCTATGTGTCTGATTGCGTATGCAAGTGTTGGTGGATAGTGTGTGTTTGAATGCGTGTTTTGTGTATGCTTGTGTGTTTTGCAGGATGTGCAGTGTGTGTTTGTGATGCAGGTGCGAAGTGTGTGTGCTTGAATGTATGTGTGTATGTGTGAATTTGTTTTTGCAGGATGATTTGAGTGAACCGGTGTGTGTTTTGTGAGTGTCTGTGTGAGGATTGTGTGGCTTGTGTGATGAATTTGCAGGGAAAAGGACCGAGAGGGAGGAGAGTTGTGTGCTGCTGTGTTGTGAGTGTTTGTATGTGTGTGTCTGTGTGTAATGTGTGTGTTTGTGGAGTGTGTAAATGTGCAGGTGTGCTTGTGTCCAATTGTGTATGCAGGGGTGTGTGTGTTGTCAGATAGGAGTGAAATGTGCATGTGTGTTTTGCAAGGGAAATGTAAGGTGAAGCAGGCTGTGATTGTGTGCTTTTGTGGTTTGAATGTGCAGGTGTATGTCTCTGTGAGTGTGGTGTGTGCCGAGGGAAAGAAAACTGAGAAGGTGTGTGAATGGAGCTTGTAGAGTGAGGGCTATGAGTGTGTAGTGCAAATGAGGTGAGGCTGTGTGATCTGTGTGTGCAGTCTGTGAGTTTGTGAGGTTTGTGCAAGGGAAGGGGAGGAAAAGAAGTGAGTGTGGTGTGTGCTGTGAGGGAGAGGCAGAGAGAATTGAGAATGGTGAGCTTGAGTGTTTTTTGTGATTGTGATGATGAAAGTGGGTAGGGAAGAAAGAAAAATCTCCCCAAAATCCCTTCAAATCTGCTAATTTGCATGGGAGTTGGGGGAGTTAGGAGAGTTGTGATGATGGTGAAGTTGGTCTAATGGCTGCAGCAGCCATACTGCTACAGCAGCAGGCTGCAAAACGCAGCCTGCTCTGCTTCCCCCTTTTTTTTTTTTTTGGAAAGAGAAGAAAATAAAGAGACTGAAAATAAAATAAAACTACTTGAAATTTTTTTTAATTATATATATAAAATAAAAATAATAATAAATAAATAAGAATAATAATAATAATAATAATAATAATAATAATAATAATAATAATAATAAATAAAATACAATATTATAAAAAGGAAAAGATAAAATTTAATGTAATAAATGAAAGGTTAATTCACCATTAGAAGAATACAACTTAAATTAAATACCAAATGGTCTTTAAAATAATAAAAAATAAAAATAATTTTTTTTAACATGAAAATTTATAAAATGCTTGTAGAAAAAATTCTCATAAAGAAAATCTTAAATAAAAAGTGCATTGGAAAGCGTGACCTAAATATGGTAAAATTATAAAATTTATAAAAATTAATAAATGACATCACACAAATTTTACACAACATATATTATCACATAAAGCACATATTATAATTTTCACTCAAAAATTTTGAAATTAACGCATTCTTGAGAAACGTGCCCTTAATAAACAAAAAGATAAAAATTAAATAAATACTAAACGACCTCTAAAAATTATGAGATTTTTACAAAAAATTTATGAGTATTCAAAATGCATATATAAAATTTTTCACTTGAAAATCCTCATAAAAATAGCGCATTGAAAAACGTGCCGTTGAATTAAAAATACTAAAATTTTAAATAAATAATAAATGACTCCCCAAAAATCATTAAAATCATAAATAATGATAAAAATAGTAAAATTATGTATTTAGGAAAATAAAATAAAATAAACTAATATTTACATGGTGAAATTACCATTTTGCCCCTGATACGACGAATTAGATATAATACGCGAAAATTGTACTCGACCCCCGAAAAATGAAAAATACCCTCTAAAATAAAGTACCACACATATTTTTACCAAAGGTGTGTCAAAATTTGGTGTATACACATATGATGAGATTTTCCTTTGTCTAATGCATTGCCAAGCAGAAGACGTGGAAAACCTACCATTAGCAGATGAGGCCCAAATTATCACATCGTTTACCTCCTTGTCAACAGGAGCCTGCATAATTTGATCTACAACATTAGAAGGGAGCCAATGACAAAGTCTCTCCTTATTCCATCCACTTCCATGAAAAAATTCAGTCACCAAAAAATGTGGCATGTCACTCCGTGGATAGTATACAACCAGAGGTTCATAAAAAATCCACCTGTCAAGCCAAAAATCAACCATTCCTGCTCCTATCCTCCATCAAATATGTTCCTCAACTACCTCACGAACACTTTCCAGCCGTCGTCAAGTTGGAGAAGCACTCCTTACTTGAATTTCCAACGGATGGTGATTCAAAGCGTACTTATCATGCATGAATTTAGCCCAAGGGGATTTGTGATCCCTAAACTTCCACCATAACTTGATGGAAAATGCCTCTATCATATCTTCCAATGAACGGAATCCCAATCCTCCTTCCTCAGTCAGGAAACAAACTTTCTCCCAAGAAGACCAATGAAGTCTCTTGGAGTCCACATTTGCATCCCACAGAAAACTGTTAAACACTCTCTTCAGTGACTGCAAGATTCTCCTTGGTAGTCTTAACACCTGTAGTAAGTATATAGGCATTGAGGCTAACACGTGTTTTAATAGAATAATCTTCCCACCTGTGGATAATAGCTTGCAGCTCCAATGCTGAATTTTATTCCTCACTTTTGACATCAATTCATCAAACATAACACTTTTAGGTCTCCCATTCATTAAAGGAACACCCAGGTACGTGAAAGGTAACTGATGGCGACGGAATCCAGTAATTCTTCTGATCAAAGCCTCAACATTAGTTGCAATTTTAGAAGAACTAATAAAGAAGCTCTTCTCTAAATTGATTTTTTGGCTAGACATAGTTTCATATTCCTCAACAAAATTAACAAACTTCCTTAATGCACTACTTGAAGCTCTTGTAAACACCACCATAATCATCAGCAAATGTTAAGTATGGAATAGACCCTCCCTTCGATTTATACCTGCACTCTTTGCTATCATCATGAATTTGTTGAAGCCATTTCCCAAAAAATTCAGCTGCCAATATAAACAACCCTGGGGAGAGCGGGTAACCCTGACGTACTCCTGTTGTTGACTTAAAAAAACCAGCAGACTGTCCCTTGATTAACACCGAAAACCAATTATTTGAGATAATCCTATACACCATATCCACTGCTCTTTCTTGAAAGCCAAACTTCCTCATCATAAAAAGCAAAAATTGCCAATCTACTCGATCATATGCCTTCTCCATATCTAATTTTAAAATTAAATTGGAGTCTCCAAGTTTTTTATTTACATCCTCCACCAACTCTTGCGCCAATAAAATGTTGTCAAGGATGTTCCTTCCTGGGATTATAGTCTTCTGGGTTTTGTTTTTCTATTTTTGGTTTCTTCTCTCCTCTTTTTCCCTCTTCTGTTCCACAGTTCTTCAACCATCATTAGCCACTAGAACTTCCACCTCCACCAGCCATCCACCACAAACCACCAGACTCCTCCCATTGTTTCTCTCCTCCCACCCACCCACCGTTCTCTTCTCCAACACCACCCCCACCACCAACAGTCTCCAGTCAATTTGCAAAACCTTCACCCACCACCGTCACAACTCCTCAGACACCCAGTTCCATCTCCACCAGAGTATACAACCACCAAACTCCACCAACTGATAACCTCTCACAACCAGTTTCTCTATCTTACCTGGTCCATAAGAAACCCAACCTAAAAACCAAGACCACAGCCATCCACCAGCAACAGCATCACTGCAAGAGAAAACTAACTGAACCACCGCAAATCAGTATCTGCAAACAAAATAACAATAAAATGATACAATCGTCCCCAATTTCAATTCACATCCAAAGCCACCAAGACAATCCCAGTCCTCCGAAATCAAACCCCTCCCCAAGCAAAGCTATCAGCATTCAGTTAGCCACCCACAGCCATCGTACAACCCCCCATTAACACCAAATTACAACTAGAAATGCCACCAATCGTAGCCTAATAGCTAGCCATCAGCACCAGAAGCTTCCTTGTAACCAGTTCATCACCACCAAGTCACAACTGGCAGTCATTCAAAACAATCAAACCCAATTCTACAACCTCTCCTCCCCTGTAATCACCACAGACGGAATCTTCTCAACCACCACCACCCAAATCCCTCTATCTAAACCCCACCAGAGCCTCCCAACCTTACCATCATCACGCACCAAACCATCCACAAACAGACCCCTACTCAGCCAGCAAGCAATTGACATAGTCTCCCCTTAAATTGAACCAAACAACTCAACTCCCAACATCATTATCTACAGCCAAACCCACCATCAATACGCCCCTCCCTGTCTCTTCCATCACAACAACAAAAGCCCACCACCACCATTGCACCACTGCTCATGCACCAACATCATCACAATATCACCATTCGGACCACCCACAGGCCACCAGGCCAAGTCTCGAAACTTCCACTAGCAATTTCCCCTTAAATCAATTCCAAGCCCAAATAATAATTCCTCCTCCACAAGCAGCCATCAAGCTACCCAACCAATGCTCAACCCCTCAATCTTAGTCACAGCCACCACACCAGCAAATCAGTTTCAAATTTCCAATCACAACTTCACCAATTCACTTGTCACCATAATACTCAGCCCCTCAAACGGGTTTATCTCCATTTCGTAGCCCCAATTCCACCAACAGACACTCACCCCACCACTAAATCTCCACCAATTCTGATATGATACAAGGAGCTAACATATGTATATTGGACCAAGATGAGCTTGAAAAGGAGACATTCAAGGATGGATCAATTCTACACGTTTGCTGCTTGATGGTTATACATGATTTTGAGCTTATCTACAAGCTTGAAGTTCACTTTAGTCAAGCTCGCAAATTGGGCCAAGGATTAGAGTATTGGCTATGGATCAAGTTC
The DNA here is from genome assembly GCA_024721245.1 of Mitragyna speciosa. Lineage (NCBI taxonomy): Eukaryota > Viridiplantae > Streptophyta > Magnoliopsida > Gentianales > Rubiaceae > Mitragyna > Mitragyna speciosa. The sequence goes on along the minus strand of CM045560.1, from coordinate 16,786,522 downwards.
GCTTACAAAGAAGGCTCAAAGTGGGTGGAACAAGCTATCCTTGCTCATGCGACTTTGAAGTGCAAACGGGTTGGGCCTCTCCAAGCCCATGATTAAATGATATGATCCAAGGAGCACTCACACTTGTTAGATTTGGACTTGAGCATGGTGAGCTTAAGAGAGGTGTGTTCTTGGTGGAAGATGATCCACATGGTTGCTGGTTGAAGATTATGCGTGAAATTGGACTTAATGGCAAGCTTAAAATTCACTTTGTTTATACTAGCACATTGGGCCAAGGAGTGGAGCATTGGTTGTGGATTAAGTTCATCTACAAAGAAGGCCCAAAAGGAGTTGCAAAGTTGTCCAAAACTATCTTACAAGGGGCTGGTTACTTGGACTTGCTTGGAGGGCCCTTGAAGTTGCTAAATGGAGGCCCAATGGATCTTATGGAGGGATGTCCAACCCATGGTCTGATTTTGGACGAATTTCTAATAATTTTTGTAGTTAATTATGTTTTTGTTAAGTTTCCTAAGTCATACAAGTTGTAACTTTTAGTTAGTTACCCAATTGTGATAGGTTACAACTAGTTTTTGTAGTTTACTTTATTTTAAGCTTCTAGACTTTTCTTTGTAAGCCTATAAATAGGCATGTTACTGTTCATACGATTTTTGAACAAGAATTATTCAGAAAAAATCATGTGTTTTCTCTTTTGTGAGAATTTTCTTGGTTCTTTGTCGATTAAGAACTACTCTTGGTCTTATCAAGCCTACTTGTGGCGACCACCAACTTCGCTTAGAGTTTTTCTTGTGTTTTTGATCAAGTTTTAGAGTTAATTAGGTTAGACGATTGAACTCACTCAACTTGGTCTAATTCTAGTTGTTCGTAGGTGTGCTCATCTTCAAGGGAAAATTCAAGGCCAAACAACTTCACGTCAAGGGTTCCTTGGTTCACAAATCAAACAAGGTCTTGAGTTCAACGAGTTGCATACCTGAAATCCAAGACTTTCTTGGCAACGCAACCGTGCGCTCATCAAGTGGTATCAGAGCCATCTTCTTGGATATTTTTTTCAGGTTTTTCCAATTTAATTTTCCTTTTGGAAAATTTGGATATATCCCTCTTATTGTGTCTTTGTGTTCTTGTGTGTTATTGTGGCAAAGAGCTTCGAGCCTAGTCATAATAATTCATATTTGTGTCTAGCTTTTCTTTCAATTTTCCTCCATAAATTTCTGTAATTTTTTTCTCATTGTTTTCCATTGTGAAAATCATGCTTTAGGTGTTTAGAGTTGTTCTTGGTTGCTTCTCAATCAAGAATTCTAGGTCTTGTGTAGTATTTTGTGATTCTTGACTATTTTTGGTGTTTTCTTGAATTTCTTGTGTCAAAAATTTACAAGAAAAAGGGTTTCTTGAACATAAAATTTCATACAACCAGATTTCTTGGAGATTTAATTGTGTCTTTGGTGTTATTTACATGGAAAAAAATCATTTGTGAAAAAAAAAGTTGTTTGTGAAAAAAAAAAAAGTCGTGCAAAGAAAAAGACAAAGCACCAGAAAAATATAAAAAAAAGGGGGAATAAAAGAGGCTGCACAAGCGAAAGAGCCGTGCAATTAATTTTATTCAACTATCTTGGGATTATTTCTTGGTGTTACAAGGGGTTTTCTTGAACAATTTTGGACTTACTTGGTGTTAACTTGCAATCTTGAAAGCTGTCCAGATTTGTTTGTGACTTTCTTGAAGTTCTTGAATAAATTCTTGGACTTTCTTGAGGGTCTTGGGATGTTTCTTGAAGGTCTTCGTTGCATTCTTGAAGTTCTTGACAAGTTTCTTGAAGATTTTGAGAAGTTTCTTTGCACTTCTTGGTTTGTAAGTTGAGTTCTTGAAGTTTGTGAGTTGCTTAGATTTTCTAGACTGATTTCTTGAGGTTCTTGGCTGATTTCTTGGACTTTCTTGATCAAATCTTGAAGTTCTTGAAGCCTTGAAGTGTGGGTCAAAGGGTTTTCATCATAAAATAGGGTTTTGTTGCATGTTGGGTTGCTGAAATTCGTTCCTATTTTTGGACGAATTTCTGTTACGATTTTTGCAGAAATTTTGGTGTTAAAAGTAGTCTAAAAGGTGTTAGTTGGGTTTATATAGAAGTTATTTGTCATAGGGAAACCAATTGGGTAAAGGAAAACTAGTTGGCAAAGGATAAGAAACCAAATCCTCAAGGTGCAAGGGTTTCTTCATTCTTTTTGGAAAGTGGTGATTCTTGTTTCCTTTTTCTTCATATTTTCATGTATTTCAGTCTATTAAGGAGTGTTTGGGCATGTTTTAAGGTTTCCTAATTGGTTGTGCTTGGTTTTAGTTGCTATTAGTTCAAGAATTCATTTTGGAAAGTGAATTGGACTGTTGGAGTTTTACTTTTTGCACAAGAATATTATTATTTTTCAAGAGAACATTAAAAATCAAGGATTTTTACACAATTATATCACACATTAGGGTGTCTATTTTGTGTCAATTCTTGATTCTTATTCATTCTTTGATTTATTCTCTTGATCAAAAACACTCTAAGCTAATTTTTCTTGGCCTCTACATTTACTCTTTACAAGTTGAGGTTGCTATATGTCCTTGGTGGGATTGATTGAGCTGGTTCTTCATCAAAGAGCCTACAAGAAGATTCTTTGAGTAGAAAAGGGCTTAGTGGTGAGCTCATTCGAGGGTAAAAGCCAATCTACTTGAGGGAATCAAGTGCCAAACACTAAGGGAGTGTTTCGCATATTCTTGACTATTTTCTTTGTTATTTCTAACGATTTTTCTTGCAGGTTTCTAGGTCATAATGGCATCTCCAATGGACTTGAATAATGATCTTAAATTGCTTAGGGAAGCCATTGTTGGTGATTTTGAAAGAAAGATGCGCATAATGAAAGATGAGATCTATGAAAAGATGGATAGGCGTTCACACTCATCTAATGTCAAAGCTTCTGCATCCAAATCCTCTAAAAAGTTGTCCAAGAAGTATTGTTCTTCAAAGAAGGAGGATGACATGAAGGGTCTTGATGATTGGGATGATTTTTGGAGCAGATATAAAGCACTTGTGGCTGCTCAAAAAGAAAGAGTGCTTGAGGAGGAATCTACTCTCTCAATTAAAGATCAAAGTTCATCACCTCTCATTCAAAGGAAGAATCGCGATGCTTTTGACGAGAAAGATAAACCATCAATTTCAATGCCTAGAGAGATGCAATCATTGCAAGATGGTGAACAAGTACAACAAGTTGAATTTTATACTAAATGCACTGTGAAAAACAAGATATGTAGTATGCGCAACAATCACGATAGTTGCACTAATTTGGCAAGTACCATGTGTGTTGGAAAGCTAGGAGTGCCTTTGTTGAAACATCCACATCCATACAAAAGGTTGACTGATAATGGAGAATTTGAAGTAACCAATCAAGTGGAGTTGGAGTTTTCACTCAACAAGTATCTTGATAAGTTTCTTTGTGACGTGGTACCAATGGAGACTTGTCACGTACTTTTGAGGCATCCATGGCACCTTAAGAATGAAGCCAAATATGATGAGGTGAACAATAACTACTCTTTCAAATGGAATGGGACGAATGTCAAGCTAATTCCTTTGCCCTCACTTGAGGTAAATAAGGATAAAGAGAAAATTTCCAAAGACTACAAAGAGTGGGAAAGATCTTTGAGCATACAATCAAAAGAAAAGAGTGATAAAAAAGAAGAGTGTGTGCAAGAAAAGAGTGAGGATAGTGTAGATCTTGAGGGAGAACAAATTGAGAGGGAAAATTCTGAGAAAGAAGAAGAAAATAAGAGAGTGGAAGTGGAAGCTAGCAAAAGTGAGAAAAAGAGTGCTTTGATTGAAAGGCCTAAACTTCTTGTACCCATGTACAAAGAGGTGAATTATTTTGCTAACACTCCTAACACTTGTTTTCCTAGTGCTTTTGTTTCTCTTTTGCAGCAACATGGAAATCAATTTATAAGGGAGATGCCACTAGCAAGTTGCTCATTCAATGGCTTAAAGTTGCAAACTTTTGGATTATCAAGCAAGAAGATGCAAGTGTTTCAAAGGCATGACTTGATGAAGAAGAGATGTTTTAAGACAAAAATCTGGTCTCTTGCCATCAACATCAATTGGTTGATCAAATACATGTTTGATTGGTAGCATGGTGTCAATTGGATTGATTCACAAAGTCCAAACGCCACAACTAAATTGATGAATTTGCTAGATTCTACTGGATTGTGGCCTAAGTTTTTATGTTTTAATAGCTTTAGTTTGCATCTTAATTCTATCTTATGTGTTTATTCTGTTAGAGTAGGTAGTTATGTTTTGCATTTAGTTTGTTTATCTTCATCTGGGTCAATCTTTCTTGAAAGCTTTCTTGTGTTGCATGGTCATGTCTTAAACAATTTTCAGTGTTTATTTTATAAGTTTTTATGTTGTGGATTTGTGTGCATGTTCTATCCCATACATTTTAGTGCTTTACATTCTACATGTTTAGTTTTGTATGATGCATTCTATTTTAAGGATTATGATAAGTTAAATCATCATGTTTTAAGCAATTTTCAGTATGTTTTATGTGATTTTTCATGTCATAAAACTTGTTTTAGGATGTATATGTTTGTCCATGCATTCCATCCAAAGCATCTTGATGTCTTAGTTAGTGATAACTCTTGTGTTTTTCAGTTTATTTTACATTATTCTTTGAGTCTCCATGCATGGGTTCTACATTACTACATTGATATTGATTTTCAGATTGATGTCCATAGGATTTTATCTTCTAAAATTCACTTTTATAATGTTAGAAGTTCATGTATGTTCATTCTTTTTGCGTGTTTTTAAAGATATTTCTCATCTAGACATGTTTGTTGTCTTTAAACTTCAAATTGTCTTTACGTCATCTGTGTGTTTTTGAGTTTTATTTTATTTCATCTTGCAAGAGTAATGAGTCTTTAACTACTTGGGATTATTCTTGCCTTGAGCCATCTGATTTTTATGTGCTAAGCATTCCTGATGGTTATACTTGTTTATCTATCATTCCTTTAGTTTCTTATGTTAGTTTATATGATCTCGCAGATTCGAGGACGAATCTTTTCGAGGAAGGAGAGATTGATGTGATCCAAGGAGCACTCACACTTGTTAGATTTGGACTTGAGCATGGTGAGCTTAAGAGAGGCATGTTCTTGGTGGAAGATGATCCACATGGTTGTTGGTTGAAGATTATGCACGAATTTGGACTTAATGGCAAGCTTAAAATTCACTTTGTTTATACTAGCACATTGGGCCAAGGAGTGGAGCATTGGTTGTGGATTAAGTTCGTCTACAAAGAAAGCCCAAAAGGAGTTGCAAAGTTGTTCAAAACTATCTTACAAGGGGTTGGTTACTTCGACTTGCTTGGAGGGCCCTTGAAGTTGCTAAATGGAGGCCTAATGGATCCTATGGAGGGCTGTCCAGCCCATGGTATGATTTTGGACGAATTTCTAATAATTTTTGTAGTTAATTATGTTTTTGTTAAGTTTCCTAAGTCTTACAAGTTGTAACTTTTAGTTAGTTACCCAATTGTGATAGGTTACAACTAGTTTTAGTAGTTTACATTATTTTAAGCTTCTAGACTTTTCTTTGTAAGCCTATAAATAGGCATGTTACTGTTCATACGATTTTTGAACAAGAATTATTCAGAAAAAACCGTGTGTTTTCGCTTTTGTGAGAATTTTCTTAGTCCTTTGTCGATTAAGAACTACTCTTGGTCTTATCAAGCTTGCTTGTGGCGACCACCAACTTTGCTGAGAGTTTTTCTTGTGTTTTTTTATCAAGTTTTAGAGTTAATTAGGTTAGACGATTGAACTCGCTCAACTTGGTCTAATTCTAGTTGTTCTTAGGTGTGCTCATCTTCAAGGGAAAATTCAAGGCAAAACAACTCCACGTCAAGGGTTCCTTGGTTCACGAATCAAACGAGGTCTTGAGTTCAACGAGTTGCATACTTGAAATCCAAGACTTTCTTGGCAACACAACCGTGCGCACATCATTAAAGCATTTAGCTGCTGATTGTAATTAATTAGTGGTTAAATTAGTTTACGCTTTCATTAGTTAGTTAATTAGTGATACGTGCATGGTAGCCCCACACGCATCATTCAATTCTCCATGGAATTGATCATTCGTCTCTGATATTTTGAGGAGTTCAACGGCACAAGGCATGGTAATGGAGCATGGAAGATGGCCTATCTGACATCCACTCAAATAAGAAGACACAAAAGAAGGATCATAGTTTTTGGTGTTATTTATTTTTACAAGTTGTAATCTTTATGTTAGTTGTCTAATTGTGATAGGTTACAACTAATATAACTAATATAAAGATTACAACTTGTAAAAATAAATAACACCAAAAACTATGATCCTTCTTTTGTGTCTTCTCATTTGAGTGGATGCCAGATAGGCCATCTTCCATGCTCCATTGCTATGCCTTGTGCCGTTGAACTCCTCAAAATATCAGAGACGAATGATCAATTCCATGGAGAATTGAATGATGCGTGTGGGGCTACCAGCACGTATCAATTAGTTAAGTAGTTGTGTTTACTATAAACCCTAGCATGTTACTTGTGTGTCTATTTAAAGGCTTAAATTCATTACTGTAGAGATGGCATTTTGACGATATTTTGAGTGAATTCTCTTCAGAATTTTCTTGGTTCTTTGGTGATTGAGAACCAGTATAGGTCTTATTAAGTTTTGCTTGTGGCGACTATCCAATCTAGCTTAGAGTTTCCTTTCGATTTTGTTAAAGTTCTTGAGAGAATTAGGTTGAACGATTGAACACACTCAATTCGGTTCATCTTGGTTTTCCTAGGATCGAGGGCATCTTTAAGGGGAAAAGTTCGAGCAACCTACTCCACGTCAAGGGTTCTTGGAAGATCATTCGAAGGGGTCTTGAGTTCAACGAGTAGCAAGTCGAAAATTCAAGGGTCTTGGTAGTCTTCCGTACGTGTGCGCACATCAATTGGTATCAAAGCCAAAGTTCTTGGATTTTCTAGGTTTATTCAATCCGTTTTTCCCTTTGGAATTTCAGATATATACTTGTGTCTTGTGTTTTCCTTGTTTTCATGTTGTTAGTGTGACAAAGAGCTTCGAGCCTGGTCATAATAATTTGTTTGGTGTTTTTTTATGTCTTGCTTAAATTCATTTGAACTTGTTTTGCTTCAGTTTCTATCCGTCTTTAATCTTTTGAAAATTTCAGCCTTTAGTTTTCGTTGTTTCCTTATTAAATTCATGCTTTAGGGTTTGTTTAGAGTTGTTCTTGGTTGCTTCTCAATCAAGAATTCTAGGTCGTGTGCTATTTTGTGTTTCTTGATTGTTTTTATTGTTTTCTTGGAATTCTTGTGTGAAAACCTTGCAAGAAAATCAGTTTCTTGGACTTAACAAGCCTAGGATTGAAGTTCTTGAAGGTTGGAAATTGTTTGGTTTGAGTGTGTTGGGTGTTGCGTGGTTAAAAAAAAAAGAGAGAGAAGAAGAAAAGAGACATGCTTGAAGGGAGTAAAAGCCAAGCACACGAACTAAATTCGTTAAACTGAAGTATATTTGGCTGGAATACTGTCCTTGTGCAACCGGATAGATCTGTTGAAACATTCATATCGTTGGACAGAGAACAACGCCACGTACGAAAGTTTAATTGACCAGATTCTACTCTTCTTGTTTCTGGAGTTAAAAGGCATACACAAGGTGTAAAAGCCATGTACATACTTAACTAAAGTGTTCTTGAATTATTCTTGATGATATAAGGTGTTTCTTGAAAGATAGTGGGCTGCCTTGGTGTTTCTTGAATTCTTGAATCTATCCAGTGAATTTTTACACGATTTTTCACAACTTTTGGACACTTTCTTGAACAATCTTGGGGTTCTTGATAACTTTCTAGGTGATCTTGATTATATTCTTGAAGTTCTTGAACCATAAACTCAAGTTCTTGAAGTTATTCAAATCTGGAAATTAGTTTCTTGAACTTGTTTGTCGATTCTTGGTTAATTTCGAATTTGTCCAGATTTGGGTGGTGATTTCTTAAAGTTTTTGAAAATATTATTGGACTGATTTGAGGTTCTTGGTATCTTTCTTGAGAATCTTGAAGTGTTTCTTGAAGTTTTGATACGATCGGGGTGTCACCCTCTAATACATCACAGGAATATCATCCCCAAATGACCGTCTTGAAAAGAAATCCATACAAAATAACCCAATCTTCTTGACCCCTTCGTAACTTGTCGAAGACCCCAAGAACAACTTGAGTTGTGGTAACCACTCGATCTTCTTGACCCCTTCGTAACTTGTCGAAGACCCCAAGAACAACTCGAATGGGTTGCTTCGAATATTCAACCAAGATCGTTGAAATCCTCCTTTTGTGCTGCAAGTTAGACCCCTAGCCAACCCGTGGAATAGACACCTAACCAACCTGTGGAATAGACTCCTAACCAACTCGTGGAATAGACCCCTAATTGACAAACCCAAAAGAATGAATCAAATCAAGTGGAAGAAACTCTAGGCGTAGGTTTTGGTCGCCATGGAATCACTCCAATAAGACCAGAAATTAGTTCTATTCCAAGAACTAAAAAAACTCTCGTAGAGAGAAAACTCACAATTTTTATTGATTCATCATAACATCGTTCTTAAAATAATACAAGAATGCCTTTTATAGGCTCATGAAGAATATTCTAAAAAACCTACTAAAAATCTATCACTAGTTGTAACCTATCACAATTAGATAACTAACATAAAGATTACAACTTGTAAAAATAAATAACACCAAAAACTATGATCCTTCTTTTGTGTCTTCCCATTTGAGTGGATGCCAGATAGGCCATCTTCCATGCTCCATTGCCATGCCTTGTGCCGTTGAACTCCTCAAAATATCAGAAACGAATGATCAATTCCATGGAGAATTGAATGATGCGTGTGGGGCTACCGTGCACGTATCAAGTTTTTGGGTGTTAAATTAGGGTTCTCACAATTACTTGGTTGCTGGAAAATTGAAACTTAAGCTTCTTGAGTCAAGTGCATTAGATTCTCGTACCTGCTGTTGTTTCTGGTTTAAAATCAGATTTGGACCAATTTTCTGGAATTTTTTGAGTTGATTTGGTGATAATTTGCTCTAGGTTTCATCATTGGGTTGTTTGGATCAAGTTCTTGAACTTGGTTCTTGATTCTTGAAAAATTCTGGTTGCTGGAAATTGTAGTGTTTCTTGGTTACGAATTTTCTGAAATTGTTCCAGCTTTATTTGTCTTAATAAGGATCATAAAGAGTTGTTTTGTGACTGAAATTTGGGTAGGAAAGAATTGGGTTCAAGATTAGACGAAGGGGATACTTACTTGCACTTGAATTCTTGAATCTTGCTTGATCTTCTTGCTGGAATGTTGGTGTATTTTGCAGTTACGAATTTCTGAAATTTTTCCAGATTGTTTCTGATATTGTGAGGAGGTTTTTGAGGGTTATTGTTGCTTAAATAAAGAAAGAATCCTAATCCTCAAGGAAAAGGAAAGCTGTTGGTAAAGAAAAAAGGAATGCAAGGGAGTTACTTTCCTATTTTGCTAGTCGTGTAGGAGAAATAAGGAAGCTACCTGTTTTTTTTGTTGTTTTTAACTGTTGGGGGAGTTTCCAAATTGCATGTGCCATGGAGTTTAAAGCAATTTGCAGCTGGTCATTGTTTCTTTTTGTGCGTACCATAGTTTCCTAATAATTGTGGCTTGTTTATCACTTGCTTTTGCTTGTTCTTGCACCAGTTTCATATTTTCAGCCAAGAGAACATTAAAAATCAAGAATTTTCACACAAATTTACCACACATTAGGGTTTTCATATTTGTCAAATCTTGATTCTTGGTCATTTTTTGTTATTCTCTTGATCAAAAGCACTCTAAGCATAATCTTCTTGACCTCTACATTTACTCCTATAGGTTGAGGTTGCTATTGGCCTTGGTAAGGTTTGAGTGAGCTGGTTCTTCTCTAAAGGGCCAATAAGAAAATTCTTTGAGTGATAAAAGGCTTAGTTGTGAGCACAAGGAGAGTAAAAGCCAACAAATTTGAGGGAAGCGAGTGTAAACACTAAGGGAGTGATACACAAATACTTGTTTATATTGTTCTAACCCTTTATTTTGCAGGTTTAGCAGTCAAATGGCTCATGAAGGGGATGCACCTCAAGAGCTTTCAAATGAATTTAAACTATTTAGGGAAGCTTTTGCTGAAGTTTTTGACCGAAAGCTACGCCTACTGAAAGAAGAAATTGTTTATGAAATTGAGAGGCGAGCTAACACTTTTCAAATAACTTCTAGAAATCCAATTGAAGAACATAATTATACTTCAAGGAAGAAGAAGAAGCAATTGCAATCATTGAGTTCTAAAGCTAATTTTCATGATAGAAGTGACAACATTACTGCAAAATCAAAGGAAGATAATTCTTTTCCTCAATTTGATGACTTGATCAATAGATTTTTGGAACATGAAGAAAAAAAGAAGTCCATCAATTCAACTCCTATGGCTGATGAACAAAAGATTTCTTCAATTGAGGAGCCTAAAGAGCTTACACTACCATTGGAAGAATCAAGTGGAGATAGTGTTGCGCCACCAATGGAGGTTTTAAGGGAAGATTTTATCTTTGAAGGAGTCTAAGGAAGAGGGTGATGAACTATCATGGGAGAAGCCATGTGAGGCTACAATATTACTACGAGATGTTGATCATGAATTGCTCGAAAAAGCTAAAACATTATCTTTTGAAGCAAAGCAAACGGATGCACTGTTAGTGTATGCCCTAAAACCAAGATGGTTTATGGTGTTTTGTGTTACACTTATTTATGTTATATTTATCCATGTGGTATTTTTCTTTATCATCTATACTTGTATTTCCATGTTACTTGTTTGATTGATAAAGTCCTTACAATATTGACTGTGTATTAGAGATTGTAAGGGTTACAATTATGAGACTCTGATACATAAAGTCATATTCTTAAATATCCCTAGTCATAGTATTAATGAGATTGGACATCATTAATGCGGATAGACTAGCACATACTTTGCCTCTACTTATGGTAAGTAGTAGTTGATCTCATTGACTATGGTGTGCATGACACTTAAGCTGGTATGTGGATGCATGTTTGAGAACAAGTTCATTGGATTGATCCACCAAGAGTTTCAACTATAGTGCCAATGGTTGAACTCTTAATGGCAATGGTGTAAATGATCCTTTGACTTGAGATTACCATAGTATCTTGAGTGTGGATTGCTATACATTGACTCTATTCCTCGGTGCCCGTAAAAGGGTAGCTCATAGGTTAGAGATTGGGTATAGTTTGAAGCATAGAAAGATAGTGAGTAATCGATATAGGATTCACCACTCCTTAATAGGAGAGTATATCCCTATATGGCCACTTGTTGGAAATATTAACTCATAAATCTTCTGCAGAAGTGATAGTATAACTTGGAAGTAGTTTCAAGGTTATACATCATGGAGAGTTGTATATCTGGAACAAGAAAACATAAATTAATCAATTTTAAAGTATGCACCGTACTTTTAGACTAATTGGGATATAGTGTGGTGAAAGGATATTAATTATACGGTAACATTGTAATTGAAGGGTATGGTCTACCATATGACTTTCCTATTCACTTGGGTGGTCATGATGCATTGCTAGATGCCACTCATGATCTATGAGTATGAATTGATTAATTAGTGAATTAATAATAAATTAGAAGTGCTTAATTTATCTAGCTCAATTAATGAGTTATAATTTATACTTATTGCCAACGTGAATGGAACCTAATGGGTCACACACATAAAGAACAAAATCTTTGGGTTAAAATGTAATTAAGATAAGTATGAGATACTTATGGGGTTAATTTATGAGATAAATTAACTTAAAGGACTTGTTTATAAATATTCTAAGTCTTGCAAGAAATTGGTTTCTTAAAAGAATAAAGTAACTAATTGGTTTCCTTATGGAATAGATTTCCTAAAGGAGAAGGATTAGCTTAAAGTAAGTTGCCTAAACCTTCTAGGTTTCCAATTAGCTTTATTTCCTAAAAGACTAGAATACTTCCTCTATAAATAGGTTCATGCTTTGACTCTTGAATTTTTTTTTTGCAACACAAAAGAAAAAAAGAAAAACTAGTGAGAGAAAAATTGAAAGAAAGAAACACGCCTCTTCTTCTCTCTCTAGGCGTCTCTCTCTCTCTCTCCTAATTCTTAGGTTTTTCTTCTTCTTGTGTTCTTAAATAATTCAAGGGAGCTAGCACTCAAAAGTCAAAGCAAGCAAGCCTTCAAGGTTCCCACAGAAGTTGTTCGTGTGGATATCGTTAGAGGCTCAATGCTTGGAGGGCTTTTCGTGATAGATCTAACATCTTCTTCGAAGGATCTTTGCCTAGAAGCATAGAAATCTTCTATAGTTAAGGTAATCTTCATGCAAACCCCCTTGTTAATCATATAGATATGTCAAAGAGATCTATGATTAAGGTAATAAATTTTTATTTTTCCGCTGCGTTACCTATGCTATTACCTTACAGTGGTATCAGAGCCTTCTTTGATTATATCTATATGATTTGTGTTTATTTAATTTTCATAAATATGGATGGTTTGTTCTTGATGAAATTTGTCTCAAAATTGTTTTAGAAAAATCAAGAGTTTGATTTTTAAGAAAAGTTCTTGATTGTTTAGAAGTGTTTTAAATAATTAAGATAAGTTCTTAAGGTTGTTTTTATGGTTTCTAAATTGTTTTTGACGTGCTAAAAGGGTTTTAACATGTTTTGATTCAAAAGAGTTTTGAAAAATACCAAAGAATTTCAAAGATCGTATTTTCTGGACACAAACCGCGCGAAAATTCGCGCGCGTTTTGACCCGCGGTCAAAATCCCGTAACTTCTGTCCACAAACCGCGGATGAAACCGCGCGCGGTTGTCCCATGGTTTACAAACTGCGGATGAACCCGCGCGCGTTTCATCGCACGGTTTGTAGGCAGAATCCTAGCGAGATTTTTCCTAAATTTTTGAAAAACACGAATTTTGATAATTTCTGAATTAACACACTTTCCAATTTTAATTGTTAAGATTTGGAAAGTTAAAATTTGGAAACCTATTCCTTCTATAACTATATTTTTTAGACAAATAAATTTCAAAAGCATTAATCTATACTATTTAGACCATATAATTTATGACTAGAATTAAATAAATTTATTTATTTAATTGTTAAATAGTATGATGGCATGGTGGATGATTATGGACTAGACCAATGTGATTGAATGGTTATTACTTCTTTTATGGTTGGCTTGTATTGGTTCTATAAATAGGGCCTGCGTGTCCTTCCCTCTCTATTTTCTGATGTAATTCTCTTCTCATCTAAACTCCCATCGAATGTAACTCGAGGTTTCTTGATCGATACTTGTAATGTACAAAGTATAGGTTAGGAATAGGTTTATTTTAAATTGTTTAGACTAGAATTACATATGTAATGTTCAAGAAGATGGAGATGGCACCAAGGAGCAACCAAGGAGGCGCATCAAGGAGTTGAGACGTCCCTTAAGATTTTTTAACCAAATATTTTCTTCAAGGCTCGAAGAAAATATTATTAGTTAAAGTCCATAATCATCCACGTTTATTATGCTTTTATTTTATATGATTTATATATTTTAATTGCATAATGTGATGAGACATTAATAATTAAACTAAAATCCCTCAATATCAAATATTAAGTCATCTATTTAAGTTGCCTTCTATTATTATAACAAAAACGATGAGTTCCTATTAAGGATTGACTTGTTGGCCCACCGTCAAGGTCACCTTACTTGGAATATGTTTTTGTTATGAGATTTGATCTCTGAATAATGGATATGACTTAACAAAAATTACATAATTTGTTGGCCCACCGTCAAGGTTATGGTATTTTTGAGGCAAACTTTGACTTCAAGGGTTGATGTCAAAATAGGAATCACAAGAGTTGTTAAAAGTTACCTACCTAATCAAAATTATCTTTGGGTTGTTGGCCCACCGTCAAGCTTAAAGATAATTAGATGGGATCCTTACCCACTAGGAATTTCCAACGAATTCCCAAATCAATATTTGAGGGTTATTGATTTGAAGTAAAATAGTGGGAGTAAACCAAATAAATTTATGAATCCAAATTTTTGGTTTGCATATAACATAAAACAAATACTTATTTTCTGTCTTTACTTTTTGTAGAATGTCTAACGTGAATTTGCGACTGATTCTTGACAACAAACTCAATGAAACCAACTTTGAGGATTGGAATATCAATTTGAGAATTGTTCTCAAATATGAAAAAATTGAGTATGTCCTCGATAAACCCATGCCGCCTCCTCTACCTGCTACTGCATCACAAGAGGACATAGATGCATATGAGATGCACAAAGCCGACAATGATGCTGCAACATGTATCATGTTAGCTGTTATGTCCCCCGCATTGCAAAAGCAACATCTTAAGATGGATGCTCCGTCCATGATTGTGCACTTAAAAGAAATGTTCGACGCACAAGCTTAGGACTGAGAGGTATGAGACCTCGAGGGAGCTTTATCAATGCAAGATGGCAGAAGGATCTTCAGTGACTGCCCATGTATTGAAGATGATTGGACTAATTGAAAAATTAGCTTATCTGGGACACGTTTCTGACAATGAGTTAAGTATTGACTTAATTCTTCAGTCCCTTCCTGAAAGCTATTCACAATTCATCCTGCACTTCAACATACGAAAAGTTGAGTGCACGTTGACTGAATTGATGAACATGCTCAAGACTGCTGAGCCTAATCTTAAGAAGGAGAAGGGCACCGTTATGCTTGTCTCGGGCTCCAAGAAAAAGAAGCCCAATTCTGGGCTTAAGAAGTCCAAGAAGAAGAGAACCAAGCCTAAGGGTGGGGTTAAGAAGGAAAAACCCAAGGGCACATGCTTCCATTGCGGACAAGATGGGCATTGGAAGAGGAATTGCAAGGCCTACCTTGACTCTCTGAAGTCAAAGAAGCTTGGTGAAGTTTCAACCTCTGGTATGTTTATGATTGAGATTAATTTATCTACTAACCAAGACTCATGGGTATTAGATACTGGATCTGGATCTCATATTTGCAATAATATGCAGGGTCTTAAAATAGTAGATTCCTGGCAAAGGGAGAGGTTGAGCTACGCGTGGGGAATGGAGCAAGAGTTGCTGCATTAGCCGTAGGAACCTATGTACTCTCTTTGCCCACTGGGCTTATTTTAGAATTAAGAAACTGTTATTTTGTTCCCGTACTTACAAAGAACATCATTTCTATCTCATTGTTAGACTTGGATGGTTTTACCATCATTCAAAGGAATAAAAGTTGTTTTTTTCCTGTGATGGTATTACTTATGGTACTGGTACATTAAATAATGGTTTATATATTCTAGATGAACAAAAGTCCATTCTCAATATAAATACCAAGAAACAAAAATTAGATATTGTTAACCAAACATACCTTTGGCATTGTAGACTTGGTCATATAAATGAGAAACGCATATCTAAGTTACATAAAGATGGATACTTGGACTCATTTGATTATGAATCATTTGGGACATCCGAATCTTGTTTACTTGGTAAGATGACCAAGACACCTTTTACTGGAAAGGGTGAACGTGCTAGTGATCTTCTTGGGCTTATACATACTGATGTTTGTGGCCCAATGTCGATCCATGCTAGAGGTGGTTTCTCCTACTTCATCACTTTCACGGATGACCATTCTAGATATGGTTATGTGTTTCTTATGAAGAACAAATCCGAGGCCTTTGAAAAGTTCAAAGTCTTTAAAGATGAAGTTGAGAAACAACTTGGCAAGAGTATCAAAACACTTAGATCTAATCAAGGTGGAGAATACTTAAGTCAAGAGTTCCAACAATATCTAGAGGAAAATGGGATTATTCCTCAATGGACTCCTCCATACACGCCACAACTAAATGGTGTGTCTAAAAGGAGAAATCGTACTTTATTAGATATGGCACGTTCCATGATGGACCATGCATCACTTCCTAGTTCGTTTTGGGGATATGCCTTAGATTCCGCCTCCTTTACACTCAACCGTGTTCCTAAAAAATCTGTTGATACCACACCTTATGAGATATGGTATGGTAAAAGATCAAATCTTAGTTATCTAAAGATATGGGGAACATTCGCTTATGTAAAGCGAAATATGTCGGACAAGCTTGAAGCTAAGTCTGATAAGTGTTTGTTTGTGGGGTATCCTAGAGAGGGTCGAGGATACTATTTCTACAATCCCCTTGAGCAAAAGGTGTTTGTCTCAAGACATGCTATATTTCTAGAGAAAGAGTTTATTATTGAAAGATGTAGTGGGAGTAAAGTAGAACTTGAAGAAATTCAAGAACCACAAAGTAGTCAATAGTTGGAACAAGAGCTTACACCACATGTTGATGAGGCGCAGTCGGAAGCTCAAGTTACACAAGAACTTCGTAGATCTAGTAGAACACGTTATGTTCCTGAGAGATATGGATTTCTCATTAGTGAGAGCAATGATGTGTTAGTCATAGATGATGATGACCCTACTAATTTCGAAGAAGCTATGTCTAATGTAGACTCTTTGAAGTGGCGCAAAGCCATGAAATCCAAAATGGATTCCATGTACGAGAACAAGGTATGGACCTTGGTCGAGCCACCTGAAGGGATAAAACCCGTAGGGTGCAAGTGGGTCTTTAAAAGAAAGACTAACATGGATGGTAATGTTGTTACCTATAAAGCAAGGTTAGTGGCAAAAGGTTATAAACAAGGGCAAGGAATTGACTTTGAAGAAACTTTTTCGCCAGTAGCTATGCTTAAATCCATTAGGATTTTGCTTGCCATAGCTGCTTATTATGACTATGAGATTTGGCAAATGGATGTCAAGACTGCATTTCTTAACGGGAATTTGCAAGAGGATGTGTACATGACACAACCTGAGGGTTTTGACTCCATTGATAGTCATAAGGCATGCAAGCTACAAAAGTCCATTTATGGACTCAAGCAAGCTTCAAGGAGTTGGAACATTCGTTTTGATGAGACAATCAAAGAATTTGGTTTTCTTAAGAACGAAGACGAGCCTTGTGTATACAAGAAGGTGAGTGGGAGCACTGTCGTTTTCCTAATACTTTATGTGGATGACATATTGTTGATGGGAAATGACATACCTTTACTACAAACTATAAAGGTATGGCTGTCCAAAAGTTTCTCCATGAAAGATTTAGGAGAGGCAACCTATATTCTGGGAATTAGAATCTATAGAGATAGATCCAAGAGGTTGCTTGGTCTCAATCAATCGACATACATAGACAAGATGCTAAAGAGGTTTAGCATGGAGCAATCGAAGAAAGGGTACTTACCTATGAGACATGGGATTACTCTTTCGAGAGACACGTGTCCTAAGACACCTGTCGAGATTGATAGCATGCAAAAGGTTCCCTATGCCTCGGCAATAGGATCTATTATGTATGATATGCTATGTACGAGACCCGACGTCTCCTATGCTCTAAGTTTTATGAGCAGATTCCAAGTTAACCCTGGTGAGGGTCACTGGGTAGCTGTCAAGAGTATTCTTAAGTACTTAAGAAGAACTAAAGAATTATTCTTGATTTATGTAGGACACACTTTAGAAGTGTGTGGTTTCACTGATGCTAGTTTTCAGTCAGACAAGGATGATAGTAAGTCGCAGTCTGGATTTATATTCACGTTAAATGGTGGTGTTGTGTGCTGGAAGAGTTCAAAGCAAGAAACTACCGCTGATTCTACAACTGAAGCCGAGTACATTGCTGCTTCTGAAGCTGCAAAAGAGGCTGTTTGGATCAAGAAGTTCATCACCAAGCTAGGAGTGGTTCCTTCCATTGTTGATCCTATACCTTTGTATTGTGACAACAATGGTGCCATAGCCCAAGCAAAGGAACCTAGGTCTCATCAACGATCCAAACACGTACTTAGGCGCTACCATCTTATTAGAGAAATTGTTGGTAAGAATGATGTAAAGATAGAAAAGGTTCCCACTGATGACAATATAGCTGATCATCTCACTAAGGCCTTGTCCCAGAAAAAGCATGATGCTCATGTAAATGCTTTTGGCCTAAAACAAATGAGTGATTGGTTTTAGTGCAAGTGGGAGTTTGTTAGTGTATGCCCTAAAACCAAGATGGTTTATGGTGTTTTGTGTTACACTTATTTATGTTATATTTATCCATGTGGTATTTTTCTTTATCATCTATACTTGTATTTCCATGTTACTTGTTTAATTGATAAAGTCCTTACAATATTGACTGTGTATTAGAGATTGTAAGGGTTACAATTATGAGACTCGATACATAAAGTCATATTCTTAAATATCCCCAGTCATAGTATTAATGAGATTGGACATCATTAATGCGGATAGACTAGCACATACTTTGCCTCTACTTATGGTAAGTAGTAGTTGATCTCATTGACTATGGTGTGCGTGACACTTAAGCTGGTATGTGGATGCTTGTTTGAGAACAAGTTCATTGGATTGATCCGCCAAGAGTTTCAACTATAGTGCCAATGGTTGAACTCTTAATGGTAATGGTGTAAATGATCCTTTGACTTGAGATTACCATAGTATCTTGAGTGTTGATTGCTATACTTTGACTCTATTCCTCGGTGCCCGTGAAAGGGTAGCTCATAGGTTAGAGATTGGGTATAGTTTGAAGCATGGAAAGATAGTGAGTAATCGATATAGGATTCACCACTCCTTAATAGGAGAGTATATCCCTATATGGCCACTTGTTGGAAATATTAACTCATAAATCTTCTGCAGAAGTAATAGTATAACTTGGAAGTAGTTTCAAGGTTATACATCATGGAGAGTTGTATTTCTGGAACAAGAAAACATAAATTAATCAATTTTAAAGTATGCACTGTACTTTTAGACTAATTGGGATATAGTGTGGTGAAAGGATATTAATTACACGGTAACATTGTCATTGAAGGGTATGGTCTACCATATGACTTTCCTATTCACTTGGGTGGTCATGATGCATTGCTAGACGCCACTCATGATCTATAAGTATGAATTGATTAATTAGTGAATTAATGATAAATTAAAAGTGTTTAATTTTTCTAGCTCAATTAATGAGTTATAATTTATACTTATTGCCAACGTGAATGGAACCTAATGGGTAACACACATAAAGAACAAAATCTTTGGGTTAAAATGTAATTAAGATAAGTATGAGATACTTATGGGGTTAATTTATGAGATAAATTAACTTAAAGGACTTGTTTATAAATATTCTAAGTCTTGCAGGAAATTGGTTTCCTAAAAGGAATAAAGTAACTAATTGATTTCCTTATGGAATAGATTTCCTAAAGGAGAAGGATTAGCTTAAAGTAAGTTGCCTAAACCTTCTTGGTTTCCAATTAGCTTTATTTCCTAAAAGACTAGAATACTTCCTCTATAAATAGGTTCATGCTTTGACTCTTGAATTTTTTTTTGCAACACAAAAGAAAAAAAGAACAACTAGTGAGAGAAAAATTGAAAGAAAGAAACACGCCTCTCTTCTCTCTCTAGGCGTCTCTCTCTCTCTCTCTCTCTCTCTCTCTCCTAATTGTTAGGTTTTTCTTCTTCTTGTGTTCTTAAATAATTCAAGGGAGCTAGCCCTCAAAAGTCAAAGCAAGCAAGCCTTCAAGGTTCCCAAAGAAGTTGTTCGTGTGGATATCGTTAGAGGCTCAATGCTTGGAGGGCTTTTCGTGGTAGATCTAACATCTTCTTCAAAGGATCTTTGCCTAGAAGCATAGAAATCTTCTGTGCTTAAGGTAATCTTCATGCAAACCCCCTTGTTAATCATATAGATATGTCAAAGAGATCCGTGGTTAAGGTAATAAATTTTTATTTTTCCGCTACATTACCTATGCTATTACCTTACATGCACACGAGGAGGAAAATAAGAGTGATCAAATGGAAGATTTTTTGCAAAATAAGGATGTAAGTGGTAAGATTAAAGAGAGAAAACAAGCTGAAGGAAAAGAAAAGAATGAGGGAGATTGCAAAAGTGAGGAAACAAGTGTTTTGATTGTGAGGCCAAAACTTCTTGTACCCCCGTACAAAGAAGAAGTGTACTTTACTAACTCACTTCATAACTCTTTTTTCTAGTGTTTTTGTGGTAAGTTTTGCAGGTTAATCTTCAACTAAGAATGCCACACTCTTGCTGTTTCATTATGAATCGTCCTTCAAGGAGTTCAATTGACAAAACCGTGATGAAGGATTTGGTTCCTTGTCCAAATGCCTCATTGGACTCATTGGACTTACTGGATTTTATTGATTTGTGGCATGAGTTTATGTGCTGCTATTTTAATAGCTATACTTTATACTTTATTTCAATTTTGCATGCATTAAGTAATTGTGTTTTAGTCTATTTAGATTCATTTGGAGCAAATCGTTTTAGGGGTTATAGTGTGTTAGATTATCATGTTATGGATGTTTTTCAATATAATTTACTTGCCATATTGTGCAATGTTGAATGTTTTAAGGTTTTCATGATTGTGCCTACATTCTGTTTAGACTATTCTCAG
This sequence comes from Mitragyna speciosa, assembly GCA_024721245.1. Classification (NCBI taxonomy): domain Eukaryota; kingdom Viridiplantae; phylum Streptophyta; class Magnoliopsida; order Gentianales; family Rubiaceae; genus Mitragyna; species Mitragyna speciosa. The sequence goes on along the minus strand of CM045560.1, from coordinate 16,766,016 downwards.
AGTTCTTGTGTTTTTCTTATACACGAATTATAGGGAGTCATATAAATGATTTTTAGTGTGTTTATCTTAAGTGTTTTACCTCTAAAAATCATTTTTGTCATAAGTTAGTTCGTTCAAATTGTTCTAGTGTTATAATATGTGACAACATTCATGTTTTTTTTGTTACATCATTTGAATTATTCTAGTGAGTTGAATGATGATATTTTCCATATTCTAAGGTTTGTTTTGCATAGTTCATTTAGAATTATTGCATGTCATCTTCATGATTCATGTTTGCTACACTTACTTGTAGTTAGTAGTTTCTACTTAGATTCTGGTCATACATCTTTATTTGATCATGATTTCTATCTTGTTAGTGAGTATTATTTAGAGTCCATTTCTCATTATATAGATGCTGAACATCATTTTTTTCTTGTTAATCATTCGTATATGTTCATTCCTTTTCATGTTTTTAAGGACATTTCTCATCTAGACATGTTTACTCTTCTTAAGTTAGAATTTGTTCTTGCACCTATGAATTGTGATTTAGTGTTTTATACTGTTTGTGTTCATAGTTGCATTAAGTTGCTCGTTTTATATTTATCACTTGAGTTAGTTATGAGCTTGCTTAATATTTGTGATTGTTTCTCTATCAATCCTTTAGTTACTAATGGTAGTTTATATGAACTCGCAGATTCGAGGACGAATCTTTTCGAGGAAGGGAGGGATTGATATGATCCAAGGAGCTAACATATGTATATTGGACCAAGATGAGCTTGAAAAGGAGACGTTCAAGGATGGATCAATTCTACATGTTTGCTGCTTGATGGTTATACATGATTTTGAGCTTATCTACAAGCTTGAAGTTCACTTTAGTCAAGCTCGCAAATTGGGCCAAGGATTAGAGTATTGGCTATAGGATCAAGTTCAGCTTACAAAGAAGGCTCAAAGTGGGTGGAACAAGCTTGTCCTTGCTCGTGGATTAGCAAGTGTTGTGGGCTGGAATTGCTACTTGTACGACTTTGAAGTGCAAACGGGATTGGGCCTCTCCAAGCCCATGATTAAAGTATTTAGCTTGCTGATTGTAATTAATTAGTGGTTAAGTTAGTTTACGCTTGATTAGTTAGTTAATTAGGCTAAGTAGTTGTGTTTACTACAAACCCTAGCATGTTACTTGTGTGCCTATTTAAAGGCTTAAATTCGTTACTGTAGAGACAGGCATTATGACGATATTTTGATGTGAATTCTCTTCAGAATTTTCTTGGTTCTTTGGTGATTGAAAACCATTATAGGTCTTATCAAGCTTTTGCTTGTGGCGAATCGTCCAATCTAGCCTTAGAGTTTCCTTTCGATTTTGTTCAAGTTCTCGAGAGAATTAGGTTGAACTAATTGAACTACGCTCAATTCGGTTCATCTTGGTTTTCCTAGGATCGAGGGCATCTTCAAGGGGAAAAGTTCGAGCAACCTACTCCACGTCAAGGGTTCTTGGAAGATCAATCTAAGGGGTCTTGAGTTCAACGAGTAGTAAGCCTAAACTCCAAGGGTCTTGGAAGTCTTCCGTACGTGTGCACACATCAAATTCCATGACAACAACCCAAAATCAACCAAATAAAGTTCCCCTCCACCTCTACTTCGATTCTCTGCTAGACAACCCTCAAACTGCATCGCTTTACCTGCACCCAAAATCACCAACCAAGAGTCCATCAAAGCAACCCCAATTCCAAAGCCCATCGGAGCAACCCCAATTCCAAAGCCACCCACGTCTCAACTCTTGGTATCGAAAAGGGAAATGAATCTAAAGAAGCTGGTTTTGTGTCAGAGAAAATAGAGAAAAAGGAGAAAATAGAAAAGAGAAGAGAAATAACAAAAAAAAAAAAACAGAGAGAAAAAGAGATGAATAGAGAGAAAATTTGAAAGAGAACAGAGGAGATGCGACAGAGAGTGAGAGAGACAGAAGGCTAGAGAGAAGAGGAGGCATTTGGAAAGAAAGACAAAGAGAGGCATAGAAAGATAATCAGAGAAGAGAAATGGAACAGAGAGAGAGAGAGTGAGGAGCGACAGAGAACAAGAGAAGAAAAAGGAAGAAGAAGACTAGAAAGAAAGAATAAGAGAGGAGAGAAAAAGAGAAAAAAGAGGAAAAGAAAAATGGAGAAGAAATCAGATAAAGAAAAGAGAGAAGAAAAACGAAACAAAAATGGAGAAAGAGAGAAGGGTAATTTAGTTGAAAAATGGATTGGGCTCTCTTTTGTTTTGGCATAACGTGTGTCTTTATTTAGGATTTAGTTAATTTATGTTTGTGTTTCATTTACTTTAATTTAGTAAATTTATGAGTCAAATCTTTAGTTTAGTTTTTGTTTTATCTTATTCAGCCCTTGGATTTTCAATAGCATTAATATACGCTCAAGGAACTTTATGTTTTATGCAATTAAACCCTCATTTTAGAATTGATCCACTCAGACTTTATATTCTTTCAATTAGGTCCTGCACTTTTTGTTTTTTCCCTATTCTTGTTTGAAATTTATTATCTTGCTCCCCTAGTTTACTTCAAAATTGGCATCTCTACCCCTGGGCTTATGGAAAGTTCTATTTTACTTTTTTAAGTTTAATGGGATTTTACTTTTTGCCCTTTAGTTGTTAGAGTATACATTTTACCTCTAGTTTCGTTAGTATTTCACATTTTTTGTGCTTTACTCATTTGTATCGTAATGCATTGACGTTTTTGTTCGTGTTTAAGTATTGGTACCAGGTCTCCAAAGAGGTATCCCTATCCTTCGTTAATTTTTCTCTTATGTGCTCCAATGTGCCCTTATGTGATTTATTATACATTTTCTTCACATGTTTTGTAGTTTATATGCCTTTTGCGTATTTATTTACTTTATATTATTTAAATTTGAATTTTATTATTTTGACAAAAATGTAATATTTTTGTATTTAGCTAGTCGATGTAATAGTTAGTTTACATTTCTTATATTTTTAACAAAATTTTGTATTTAGATAGCAATTGTAATAGATAGAACATTTTTATTTTTTTTCCTAAAAATTGCAATTAATTCCCCGAAGTAATAGTTAGGGCTTATGTGTTTTTTTGTGTGCTTGTGTGCTTATATGTTTTACCGCTTTCTTTAGGATTTTGCATCTAGTTATCATGATTACATGTTACGTGCTCCTACTTGACTTTATATCTTTTTATATGTTTAATTTGCTTTTAATTCATGCTTTACTATTTAATTCATGTTTTATGTTATTCCGTTATCACACTAGTCCAACGCTAGTTGTGGCTTTATCGTTTCTCCGCTAGTCCAATGCTAGTGGGAATCCCTAGAAAGGGCTAGTCCAATACTAGACCCTTAGGGCATTTTAGTATTGGGTGCATTCGTGTGCATTTTACATCCCACTTCACACATTTTTAGTTTTCTTTCCATTTTGCATGATTTTTATTATTATTATTATCACTTATTTATTTTTGACATATCTTCAAATGCATGACATTTAGGTTGCATTTCACTTAGAAATTAGTTCATTTGTGTGATCCGACTAGGAATAGTCGTCTACTCACATGGGAAGCGGTGGCGTACATGCCGTTCCCCCCTCCATGAGTAGAAACATTCAGTCACGAAATATTAGTCCTTCGTACCCGCCATGTTGCATACCCACTTTCTTTCTGCACTTACTATATATTATTCTTTTCTTTTCTTTTCTTTTCGCATCGCATTTTGCATAGACACTCATGACTCCCTCGAGGTCTCGATCTGGATTTCGCAATTAATGCGATAATTCTGACCAACGCTTAACAGAACATGTCGACCCTCCCAATGCTCACATTTAGACTTAGGATTTGCATTCATTTAGATACATCCAAACGCGATAGAACTTAGGGTTAATTTAAGAAAATTTGATTAAACCTCGCAACTACCCTCGACTAGGTTGAAAGGATGCCTTAGGCGTGAGCCTTTGCTTCCCTTTCTTCAAATGTGACTCCCGGACCTTTTTCTCTCATTTTTTGTAGACCGGAGTCGAAAAAGGGTTTTAAATATTTTTTTTAAAAATTTTTACTTTTGTTTTGTTAAACAATTTTTCGGGTGACTTAGTACACCTTAACTTGGTACCAAGTAGTGACTTTATTTTTTTAAGATAAAATCCTTTTTCAAAATTAGTTGGCCAAAACTATCGCATTTTTTAGTCCAGACCTCTTCTTTTATGTTTTAAATGCCATTTTTCCTAAATAAACACTTTTTCAATAAAAACTCGATTTTTCTCACATACGCACAGTTTTTTCAAAAAAAACTTTCTTTTCAAAAGAGTCTTGGACCGAACCGTCTCTTCAGGACGCGACAGTCAACGACTTCACCGTGTTTCATTTCGGGGCGCAATAGGATTTTGGCAACTCCACTGGGGATCACTAGTGAGTCCGAGCACTAGGTTTAATTACCTTTTCCTTATTTAACCCTTTTATTCCATCACCTTGGGATGTTAGTATTGCATTTTTCTTTTCTAGGTTTTACGTTTTTCTTTTGCATCTCACACACTCCCCGCTCTCCGCTACTTATGTGATGTATGTTTTATTTGCTTTTGCTTTATCCAACCGCACTTGCATTTGGGAAAGGGGTCAGTAACCCTTAGAGCCCATGCGTGTTAATGTTATATTTCCTCCTCTCATAAGGAGCACTCCATACGTGCATTCGATACTTTTTACTCTTTTTTTCTTTTTTGGTGGTTGTCACCCACCCATCCTCTTAGGAATTAGGGTCGATCTACTTAGACGTGTGACTGTGGCATGACATGCATGTAACATTGTCTAGGAGTTCACCCGAACTCTTGGCTTAAGTCCATAAGTCTAGAGAATCAGGCTTTAAAAAATCGATCCGCTCGAACATGTGGCCGTGGCCCGACGTGCGCGTAGCAGTGTCCAGGGGATCACTCGAACCACCAACCTGGGATCCTTGGAATTGATGAAATTGTTACTTTTTGGATCCCTCAGTCTGAAGGTTCGGGAACCGAAGCCTTAATTGAGTCTAGATGCATTAATGAGCCCAACCTCATGCACCCATGTAGAATAACCTAGAGTAGAGTTAGCCTTGCCCTGTCAGGCACATCAGGCACGAGAGGAGGAGATTTGCTCCCTTTCTTTTCCCTGTCTTACTGTTTGTTATTTGTTTTGCCAATGTGTTATATGTTATTTGTTGAATAAACTAACGCGTTCTCTCTTATTCTTTGATTGCATTCACAACCATAGAATAAAGAGCCCTGGCATGGTGCTCTCGTAGGAAGCCAACCCTCTTTTGGCACGTTTAAATTTCGTTTTCATAATTAATTTCTTCGAGAAAGATGGAAATAAAATTTTATAAATTTTTGCAAAATTGCATTTTGTTATAAATACTCGAGATATCAATCATTGTGAATTTCTTAAAAATCTTGAAAAATTTGATTTTTCATCTCTTATATTCTTAAATAAAAAGTATAGTTTTTAAATCCTTTTTAAGGTTTACTCATCCTTGTTGTACTTGTCAAATTTATCCGAACCAAATTTTCTCAGAGTAAATATATGCACCCAAGTGGTCGAACTTTTGCACAGTTTGCATTTATCCTTTTTTCAAAGAATTAATACGTCATTTTTGCTGTATCCATTACACAAAAAATGATTTTAACACATATTTCATTCTACTTTAATAAACTGACATTTTGACTTGTATATTGCTAGATAAAGCCATGATTTTTTATTTCTCTTTCAAGGTTGTGTTCCGTAACCTCGTGAAGGCTCGATTTTCAATCAAACAAATTTGCAGTCAATAATTCTTGGTACAGTTCATTTGCCATCTTTCTCAGAGAAATTACACACCATTATTAGAATAAAGTCTTTAGGACATTTTGCATTTTAACATTTATTTAACTTGCTATAATAATACACTGGAATCATGCATAAATGCTAGAGAGAATGCTATTTCGGGAATCCCATGATAGGAAAGTCATTCTTTTGTCTTGGGTACTTAACCCTAAAAGACATGCACGTTTATATTTTCGGCAAATCCTAGTGGGTAAGACCCTAGGTAAGGTAATACGAGCATAATGGAGGCATCTCTTCCCGGCGGATCTGGCCTATCTATGATTAAAAAGGGGGGTCTCACCCTAAAAGATTGCATTTCATATTAGCCCTACCCTAGGCATAATAAGGGCTCCCCCTAGGACATGCATCCAGTTTTTTATTTCACTTATACTAATTTTGACTCTTTTTTTTCATTTTACAGGTCCTCTAACGGAGGTAGTAAAATAAGAAAGACATATGATACATAATTGGTCCTACATTCGAGTATTTTTAAATTATGGTCCAATTTCAAATAAACTGTCACATGCTCGAGACCCATAAGGACATCAAAAGCACGAGTGCTCTTTTCGAGTTATTTAAAGAATCGTGGGGAAGCCAGTTTTAGAATTGATAGTGCTGAGGGGCTAGATAAATAAGTTTGACTAGGATGACTAGTGGGATGAATGAAATTGTATTTCGTAGCTAGACAGTCATTCATTAGTGGATGTAATAAGAATAGTAATAATTTGGATGCTAATAAATTGCACTCCTATAAATGTAAAATTGCCTTGTGTTCAAAATTTTTTCTCAAATGAAGTGTTAATAAGTTGCTTTCTCAAATTTGTTCATGACATTTGATTTTTCTCTTCATTTTTTGTATTTAATTTTTTAAAATGATTTGCTTCAAATCTTTTTGTTATATTGAGCAAATAATTCTTTGATGAGGCCTCAAAATAGATCACATTTTTCTCAAAGCCTAATGTTAGGTTTGTGTAATTGTAATGTCTTCTCTTTTGATGAGTTAATGCAAAAAAAAAAAAAAAGAGCAAAAAAAATTTGTATATTTTTTTTATGAAAATAAATGCCTATGGTCTTTGGATGTCATCTGACTTGAAACAAATGATTGTTACTTTGATATCTCTTCGGATTCCAAAATAACACAAGCTATTAATGAGGAGCTAGAATGACACCGAAAAGGAATTTGGACTTTGTGTTAAGGATTCCGAATGGTACAAAAGGAAAATCCAAGCTTAACTTGGAAGAGGTAGAAACCACGAACATTGACACCACGAAATCGGTCAGGGAGTTAAGTCAAAATGCACTTTTGCTCCGAAGATCTGCGAAATGTCAAGCCAATTTGGATGTATGTTTGGACGATTAAAGCATAATAAAAGAACAAACATGCAGGGGATGCCACTTGAACCAATTCACAAGGTGAGTTTTATTGTTTCATGTTGTAAGGTAATAAGGGGAGTAACGCAGCGAAAAATTTAAAAATTTATTACCTTAGCCATGGATCTCTTTGATGTAATCTATACGATTAAAGGGTGTTTAGCACAAATACCTCAAGCATAGAAGGTTTCTATGCTTCAAAGGGCAAGATCCTATTCGATGAAGGTGTTGATCTACCATGAAAAGCCCTCCAAGTGTCGAGCCTCCAACGGTATCTACACGAACATGATCTTTAGGAACCTTTGGGCTTGCTTGCCTTGCCTTTTGAGTGCTAGCTCCCTTGAATATCATGAAGAACACAAGAACAAGAAGAGGAGGAAGACAAAACCCTAACCCTTAGGAGAAGAGGGTGTGGCGTGTTAGTGTATGCCCTAAAACCAAGTTGGTTTTTGGGATTTTTATTACGCTTATTTCGTGTTATACTTATATATGTGGCATTTTCTTTGTCATTTAATACTTGTTATTAATATTACTTGTTTATTTGATAAAGTCCATAAGAATATCAACTGTGTATAAGAGATTGTAAGAGTTACAATGATGAGACTCTTATTACACATTAAGTTATATTCTTAAATATCCCTAGTCGTAGTATTAATGAGATTGGACATCATTAATATGGGAAGACTAGCACATACTTTGCCTCTACTTATGGTAAGTAGTAGTTGATCTCGTCAACTATGGCGTGTGACACCTAAGCTGGTATGTGGATGCTTGTTAGAGAACAAGTTCATTGGATTGATCCGCCAAGAGTTACTATTCATAGTGCTAATGAATTATACTCTTAATGGCAATGGTGTAAGTGATCCTTAGACTTGAGATTACCATGGTATCTTGAGTGTGGATTGCTATGCTTTGACTCTATTGCTCGGTGCTCGTAAAAGAGTAGCCCATACGGTAGAGATTGGGTATAGTATGAAGCATGGAAGGATAGTGAGTAATCGATATAGGATTCACCACTCCTTATTATAGGAGAGTATATCCCGGATTGGCCACTTGTTGAAATATGACTTAAAGAATCTTTTGCGCAAAAGTGAAAGTATGACTTGAAAGAGTTTCAAGGTTATACTTTTATGGAAAGTTATATTTCGGGAACAAGAAATCATTAATTAGTCATTTAAAGAGTGCGCACTACACTCTTAGACTAATTGGGATATAGTGTGGTGAAAGGATATTAATTACACGGTAACATTGTCATTGATAGGTGTAGTCTACCATATGACTTTCCTATTCACTTGGGTGGTCATGATGCATTGCTAGACGCCACTCATGATCTATAAGTGCAAATTAATTAATTAGTGAATTAATGATAAATTAAAGTGTTAATTTATCTGGCTCTTAATTAATTAATTAATGAGTTATAATTTGTACTTATTGCCAACGTGAATGGAACCTAATGGGTCACACACAATAAGAACATGGTCTTTGGGTTAAATTGTTATTAAGATAAGTATATGATACTTATGGGGTTAATTTATGTGATAAATTAACTTAAAGGACTTAATTATAAATATTCTAAGTCTTGATGGAAATTAGTTTCCTAAAAGGAATTAAGAAGCTATTTGGTTTCCTTTTGGAATTGGTTTCCTAAAGGAATAGGATTAGCTTAAGGCAAGCTTCCTAAACCTTCTTGGTTTCCAATTGCTCTTGTTTCCTTAAAGACTAGGATACTACATCTATAAATAAGTCCATGCCTTGACTCTTGATTGATTGATGAAACATAACACAAAAATTAGAGAGGGAAAACATTGAGAGCTTGGTGGCGGTTTTCTCTCCATAGAAAAACGCCACACCTCTCTTCCCTAATTGTTAGGGTTTCAACTTCTTTCTTCTTCTTGTGTTCTTCATGAATCATTCAAGGGAGCTAGCACTCAAAAGGCAAGGCAAGCAAGCCCAAAGGTTCCTAAAGATCATGTTCGTGTGGATACTGTTGGAGGCTCGACACTTGGAGGGCTTTTCATGGTAGATCAACACCTTCATCGAATAGGATCTTGCCCTTTGAAGCATAGAAACCTTCTATGCTTGAGGTATTTGTGCTAAACACCCTTTAATCGTATAGATTACATCAAAGAGATCCATGGCTAAGGTAATAAATTTTTAAATATTCCGCTGCGTTACTCCCCTTATTACCTGCATTAGCAATGGCTTTTTTCTTGGGAGAAAACACGCCTCTCTCAATTTTCTCTCTCTAAATTTTATCTTGTGTTTCATCAATCATTCCAAGAGTCAAGGCATGGACTTATTTATAGATGTAGTATCCTAGTCTTTAAGGAAACAAGAGCAATTGGAAACCAAGAAGGTTTAGGAAGCTTACCTTAAGCTAATCCTATTCCTTTAGGAAACCAATTCCAAAAGGAAACCAAATAGCTTCTTAATTCCTTTTAGGAAACTAATTTCCATCAAGACTTAGAATATTTATAATTAAGTCCTTTAAGTTAATTTATCACATAAATTAACCCCATAAGTATCATATACTTATCTTAATAACAATTTAACCCAAAGACCATGTTCTTATTGTGTGTGACCCATTAGGTTCCATTCACGTTGGCAATAAGTACAAATTATAACTCATTAATTAATTAATTAAGAGCCAGATAAATTAACACTTTAATTTATCATTAATTCACTAATTAATTAATTTGCACTTATAGATCATGAGTGGCGTCTAGCAATGCATCATGACCACCCAAGTGAATAGGAAAGTCATATGGTAGACTACACCTATCAATGACAATGTTACCGTGTAATTAATATCCTTTCACCACACTATATCCCAATTAGTCTAAGAGTGTAGTGCGCACTCTTTAAATGACTAATTAATGATTTCTTGTTCCCGAAATATAACTTTCCATAAAAGTATAACCTTGAAACTCTTTCAAGTCATACTTTCACTTTTGCGCAAAAGATTCTTTAAGTCATATTTCAACAAGTGGCCAATCGGGATATACTCTCCTATAATAAGGAGTGGTGAATCCTATATCGATTACTCACTATCCTTCCATGCTTCATACTATGCCCAATCTCTACCGTATGGGCTACTCTTTTACGAGCACCGAGCAATAGAGTCAAAGCATAGCAATCCACACTCAAGATACCTATGGTAATCTCAAGTCTAAGGATCACTTACACCATTGCCATTAAGAGTATAATTCATTAGCACTATGAATAGTAACTCTTGGCGGATCAATCCAATGAACTTGTTCTCTAACAAGCATCCACATACCAGCTTAAGTGTCGCACACCATAGTTGACGAGATCAACTACTACTTACCCTAAGTAGAGGCAAAGTATGTGCTAGTCTTCCCATATTAATGATGTCCAATCTCATTAATACTATGACTAGGGATATTTAAGAATATAACTTATGTGTAATAAGAGTCTCATCATTGTAACTCTTACAATCTCTTATACACAGTTAATATTCTATGGACTTTATCAAATAAACAAGTAATATAAATAACAAGTATTAAATGACAAAGAAAATGCCACATATATAAGTATAACACGAAATAAGCGTAATAAAAATCCCAAAAACCAACTTGGTTTTAGGGCATACACTAACACATGTCCACAATTTCTTATTCGCCTTTGGAATGTGTTGTATGAGTTATTGTGAGGTTAAGATAGGGGATGTCACACGCTTGTGAGTTACGACTTGCAATTTTGATTTTTGTCGAATTCCCCTACTGGTTGAAATTACTTTATGTACTTTGACAAATGCTTTCTTCAAATACTAAGAAATAATTATTATGTGGTTTGGAGTTTTGTTCTTATAGAAAATATATCTTATAAAGTGGTTGGAATTATGTCTAAACTTTGTATGTTTGATGAAAATTTCTCTTTTTTACTTAATTTCACATGTTAAATGCTAATTATGGTCAATCAGTGCATGTAAAGTCTATTGTGAGGGATTTTTAGACCGCAAAAAAAAAAAAAAGGAAGAAGAAGAAAAGAAAAGAAATAATGAAGTTTTTTCTACTCAAATGGTTCGTGTGCTTAGTAACTGGGAGTCTTCATCAAAAAATGTTGACTTTCGCGTCAAACGGTACTTGAATTATGAGTAATGCTTTGCAAATTTGAGTAAATAAATTGTTGATTAACCAGGGATCTTCATCCAACCAATGTTGATTCTTGCGTAAAAAGGCAGTTTTACTTCTTGAATACAGTTTCTGCTATTGGCTTAAGATTGAGGTGTTGAGTAACCGGGAACCATTCATAACCAATGTCGGTTTTTTCGTCAAAAGACACTCTCGTATCTTGAGTGATTAGTTCACTAAAAGAAATTTCCTTCAAGTGAAAAAACGAAATTGATCATAGACATGCAAATTGTTTTGATTGATCATATGATTCATTTATTTGTAAAATTCAGTAAGGCAAAGAAATTAAGTTGAAATTGCTTAATTGTGATATAATTCCTTCCCCTTTGCTTGATATTATGAGTATTAAAGGCAAGATAATAAATTGCATAATGGTCATTGACTTGGTCTTGAGGAAATACATTTTAGAACGTACATGTGTAATTTCATTGCTTGAGTCATTAGTTGATCTCACATTTTTCAAGTCATTAGAGGGCAAACAATGATTCAAGTGTAGCAGAATTGACAAATGTCAAAATTATGCTTTTGAGTTTCTTGTTTTGATGTGAATCTAATTCATTTTTGTATATTTTTCATTCAAATTTAGAATTTTGAGATAGGAATAATTTTGAGCAGATTAACACACAAGATCTTATGATTTTTGCTGGCCAATGACATTTGAATAAAGTTCAAATAAGTTGAAGCACGATCTCTCTCATCTAGAAAGAAAAGAGCAGAGGCATTACCTGGTTCTAGCAAAAGTGGATGGTCGATACTTCCCTTGATCATTATTCAGACACCATAAAGGATTTTCTCGTTTGATTTAGTAAATTTACTTTAAAAATTATTGCAAAAAGAGACGGATCAAAGGCGGGCATACTTTTTTTCTCCTTAAACATTTTCTTCCCCTACTTTTCCTTTTTGAGCATTCAGAATATGTGATTTTCGTTTGACAAACCACTTGAAGGTTGCACCCCACACTAGGGCAATTTTGTCATAATTTCATACCATACTGGGGCAAATTTTATTTCAACTGGTGTTTTCAAAAAAAAAAAAAGAAGAAGAAAAGAAAAGAAAAAAAAGTCAAAGTCAAAAGTGAACGTGATACAAAAGAAAGCCCAAGGAAAGTAATAAAACTGGGGCAATTTTTTTAGAAGAGAAGAGAAGGGTAACCCCAGGAGCAAGTAGTAAAATTGGGATGAATTAATTGAAAATACGACCTCAAAGCTAATTGAACCTTTCATGAATTTTGCTTCAGACCTTAACATTTCCAACACATTACCTGACCTATCACAAAAGCCGAAAAATTTTACAGACCTCCGTCTTCATTTTGTAATGATTTTTAAAATGAAAATTTGTAAATCAAATAAGCACATGATGTTAAGAAATCTATCCCAAATCCATCAAGAAAGAATTGCCTTACTGATGCCAAAATGTTTTCAAATACCAGTCTGTTTTAATAAAAGAGGGAAAGATTATCTCAAATTTGGGCGCTACCATTCATCCCATTTCTTCCTTTCAAGTTGATAGTCTAGAAGGGTACTATAACAACTTAAGGCTTAACAACAAAAAGTTATTGTGCTACCATGGAATTCATTTGGAAATTGATGACTACAGCTGCTTGAGTTTTCTCATCTACATTGATCATTTTGTGGCAATGTCAAAGTTCAAATGGAAATGATGTCCCAAGATCAAAAGGCATCTTTTAAGCCATCATTTCAAAATCAATTTTTTGTTTCATTTAATTGTATTTCATTTAGTCTTTGTGTGTTTCGTGTTGTTTACTGTATATAGTTTCTTTTACATTATTGCATGAGAGGTATTTTTTGACCAATTCTTATTTTGAAAATTTTGATATTTGCTTTGTTGGAATTTGAATAAAAGCAAAGGCAATCCTAAATTTTTCAGAAGTTAGAGGCATACATGACTTGCAAGACTACTTGGGGAATTTGATCCGAATTATTAATCAGAGGCCATTGAATTCGAAAAACAAGCAGAAAGTCAAGCAAGAGGCTGTATAAGAGGTTCAAGATGGAAATACTCATGTTTATATGCGCTAGCGGGGTCAAGGGATCGTCAAGTGGTGGTATCACTGTTGCTATTGCCAGTGTTTTGCTCTTTTTGCAGGTGCGATCACACTATGTTCAAATGAGGCCTTCATCAAGGATGAAAATTGATGACAATCTTTTCAAATTACTGATGGTTTGATCAAGGGCACAATTCAATTCAAAGGGTGATTTTCAAAATTGACACTGGGGCAAATTTTTTAAGAAAAAATTGATTTGGATGCTTCGTTCTTGAGGCAAGTTTTGGAAAAATAGATTTATACTGGGGCAAAAATTTTTGGAGGAAATTGAGTTTAAATGGGTTTTGATGTTTTTACATGATACCACATCTGGAAAAGAGTGATGTCAAGTCAGTTTAATGCCATACACTAGGACAAAATTTTTTTGAAAATTTTGATCTTTGGAATGATTTGGATACAATGTTCGAGAATTGTTTCAAGTTTTTCTATGTCTCAAATTTCTTTATGCATTTTTCCAGCAATCTAGATCTCATTTTGTTCATTTTAGTCTAGTGCATTTGTTCATCAGTTTAGCATCATGCATGCATGCATTCAGTCCAGTAGTCTATCATAGTGTTTTTACTTTTTCAAATTAGCATTTGTCTAGTGTTTATTCAGCATATTTCATAGTATTTTATTGTGTCTACTAGTTTGCGTATTGTGTCTTAGTTTCAATCATTTTCATTTTCGTTCTCCGGTAGTAAGATTCGATCTTGGCATTGGGCATCGTGCTTTTTCGGTATTAAGATCCAATCTAGGCATTGGGTGCCGCACTTTAGTTTCAATCGTTTTCATTTCAGTCTCCGGTAGTAAGATTCGATCTTGGTATTGGGTACCGTGCCTTTCCAGTATTAAGATCCAATCCAGGCATTGGGCGCCGCACTTTAGTTTCAGTCATTTTCATTCCAGTCTCCGGTAGTAAGATCTGATCTTGGTATTGGGCACCGCGCTTTTTCGGTATTAAGATCCAATCCAGGCATTGGGCGCCGTGCTTTAGTTTCAGTTGTTTTCATTTCAGTCTCTGGTAGTAAGATCCAATCTTGGGATTAGGCATCGCGCTTTTCCAGTATTAAGATCTAATCTAGGCATTGAGCGCCGCGCTTTAGTATCAGTCATTTTCATTCCAGTCTCCGGTAGTAAGATCCGATCTTGGTATTGGGCACTGCGCTTTTTCGGTATTAAGATCCAATCCAGGCATTGGGCATCACGCTTTAGTTTTAGTCATTTTCATTACAGTCTCCGGTAGTAAGATCCGATCTTGGCATTGGGCACCGCACTTTTTCGGTATTAAGATCCAATCCAGGCATTGGGCGCCGTACTTTAGTTTCAGTCATTTTCATTTCAGTCTCCGGTAGTAAGATCTGATCTTGGTATTGGGCACCGCGCTTTTCTAGTATTAAGATCTATTCTAGGCATTAGGTGCCGTGCTTTAGTTTCAGTCATTTTCATTCCAGTCTCCGGTAGTAAGATCCGATCTTGGTGTTGGGTACCGCACTTTTTCGGTATTAAGATCCAATCCAAACATTGAGCACCGCGATTTAGTTTCAATCATTTTCATTTCAATCTCCGATAGTAAGATCCGATCTTGGTATTGGGCACCGCGCTTTTTCAGTATTAAGATCCAATCTAGGCATTGAGTGCCGCGCTTTAGTTTCAGTCATTTTCATTCCAATCTCCGGTAGTAAGATCCGATCTTGGTATTGGGCACCGCACTTTTTCGGCATTAAGATCCAATCCAGGCATTGGGCGCCACGCTTTAGTTTCAGTCATTTTTATTTTAGTCTCCGGTAGTAAGATCGGATCTTGGCATTGGGCACCGCGCTTTTCTAGTATTAAGATCCAATTCAGGCATTGGGCGTCGCGCTTCAGTTTCAGTTTTCGGTAGGTTCAATCCTTAGCATTGGGTGCTGATTTTTCATGTCAATTTTCATTTAATTCTATTTGTAGCATTAGACATTCTGTTATTCCAATTTCATGCTCATCATCGTATTAGTCCGTTTACTTTCATGTTTTCAAAAAAAAAAAAAGAAGAAAAAGAAGTAGAAAAAGTGAGAGAAAAATTTTAGTTTTAAGTTAGATAGCATCCTATGCTTGACACTTGTTTTTCATTTGCTTTAAAATCTTTATTGCATTTATTCCTGACAGCCCAGGATCATGCATTTGTCATTTACTTTTCCAAGTCTGGTAGCCCAGACCTTGCATTACATTTCACCCCAGCAAACTGGGTGCATGTCCAGCAAACTAGACATTTACGTTTATTTTTCAAGTTTGGCAAACCAAACTTTGCATTGCATCTCACCCTAACAAATTGGGTGCATGTCTAGCAAACTAGATCTTCACGTTTAATTTTCTTGTACTCACCCCAATAAACTGGGTGCATATTTAGCAAAAGGGACTTTCACGTTTATTTTTCAAGTTTGGCAAACCAAACTTTGCATTGCATCTCACTCAAGCAAACTGGGTGCATGTCTAGCAAACCGAACCTTCACGTTTAATTTTCTTGTACTCACCCCAGCAAACTAGGTGCATGTCCAGCAAACTGGACCTTCACGTTTATTTTTCAAGTTTGGCAAACCAAACTTTGTATTGCATCTCACCCCAGCAAACTGGGTGCATGTCCAGCAAACTGGACCTTCACGTTTATTTTTCAAGTTTGGCAAACCGAACTCTGCATTGCATCACACCCCAGTAAATTGGGTGCATGTCCAACAAATTGGATCTTCACGTTTATTTTCTTTACATTCACTCCAGCAAACTGAGTGCATGTCCAAGAAAATGGACCTTCATATTTAATTTCTTGCATTCACCCCAGCAAACTGAGATCGCATTTGTCCAGCAAACTGGATGTTTTCGTATTTTCTTTGCATTTCATCAATCCTAGCGAACTAAGGCCACACATCTCTCCAGCAAACTAGACATTTTATATTTTGCTTTAATTTTATTTTTCAAGTCGGGCAACCCAAATTTTTTTCCTTTCATTATTGGAACTACATTTGACCTGATTCATTTCATCGGGATACATAGGCAACTTCTAGAGAGCTCGGTCACCTTTTTCTACATATTTACTTGTTGGTCTTTCAGTCAGACGTTTGCCTCAGTATTGCACTTGCATTTTTTTTCACATTGAGGTGAGTCAAAATTTGGTCTACGTCTTCGTCTGAAATCTCTACAAGATTCCTGACAAAGAGGGGCAAACTGTAGACACCAAATTTTCACACACCATTTACTTTTCAAACATTGGGGAGGTGTTTATATTTTTGGGGTCAAATTTTAATTTTTTAATAATCTCGGTGGGGAATAGTAATTTTTATTTGTAAATATTTTTTTCATTACTTTTGGGGTTTTAAATTCATATTTTTACTTTCATATAAATTTGTTAATTTTTTATGATTTTTCTAGATTTAATTGGTATTCTTTTATATTTTTACCAGCACAAGGGCAAAATCGTCATTTTACAATCTAAATTCATTTTTTGTTAATTTTGAGTCATAAATGTATTTTCTAGGGTTTTAAGCTTATTTTTAATTTTTGGTAATTTTTCGAGGTCAATAGCTATTTTTCTGTGAATTTTCATTATCCAAGTGTAAAATCGTCATTTTATAGTTTAAATTCATTTTGTGTCAATTTTTGAGTCATAAATGCATTTTCTAGGGTTTTAAGCTTATTTTTAATTTTTGGTAATTTTTTTAGGCCAATAGCCATTTTTTGTGTATTTTCGTTGTCCAGGGGCAAAATCGTCATTTCACACCCCTGAGCGCGTTTTTTATCAGCTTTAAGTTCTAACTTTTATTTTTGAAATATACTTTGAATTTTTTGAAAAATTTTAGAGATTGTTGTCATTTCTTTGTATTAATGTTTAATTTTTGGGGTTAAAAATATTTTTTAAAATAAAATTAGAATTTTTTATTACCGGTGGCGTTTTTGTTATTATGTAGTATTCTTGGTGACCAAGACAACTGGCCCTATAAATACCCCACTTTAAATTAAAAAAAAACAAGGAAAAAATCAAAAACCTTAAAAACACACTTTTTTATCCATTTTAGTATCAAAACACACACTCATACACTAAAAAGCCACACACACTCAGCCGCCACATCTATTTTGTTTAATGTTCATCGTCTTCTTCCAAGATCAACTACCGTTCATCATCAAATTAATCTTCAATCTAAAAAGGTGAGTTCTTCCTTTAATTTTGCTTCAGTTTCTTCCATTTCTTTGTGTGAATCTGATTAATTTTAAGTGTTCATTTGGAATTTCAGTTAAATATGTTTGTCTTTCTTTTAGTTTAAATGTTCAGGGATTACAGTCTTCTGGGTTTTGTTTTCCTGTTTCTGGTTTCTTCTATCCTCTTTTTCCCTCTTCTGTTCCACCGTTCTTCAACCATCATCAGCCACTAGAACTTCCACCTCCACCAGCTATCCACCACAAACCACTGGACTCCTCTGACTGTTTCTCTCCTCCCACCCTCCCACTGTTCTCTTCTCCAACGCCACCCCCCACCACCAGCAGTCTCCAGTCAATCTGCAAAACCTTCACCCACCACCGTCACAGCTCCTCAGACACCCAGTTTCGTCTCCACCGGAGTATACAACCACCAAACTCCACCAACAGAAAATCTCTCACAACCAGCTTCTCTACCTTACCCGGTCCATCAGAACCCAACCTAAAAACCTAGACCACAGCCACCCACCAGCAACAACATCACTGCAGAGAAAACTAACCAAACCACCGCAACTGAGTATCTGCAAACAAAATAACAATAAAATGATACAATTGTCCACAATTTCAATTCACATCCAAAGCCACCAAGACAATCACAGTCCTCCAAAATCAAACCCCTCCCCAAGCAGAGCTATCAGCATTCAGTTAGCCACCCATAGCCATTGTACAACCCCCCATTAACACCAAATTACAACTAGAAATGCCACCAATCGTAGCCTAATAGCTAGCCATTAGCACCAGAAGCTTCCTATAACCAATCCATCACCACCAAGTCACAACTGGCAATCATTCAAAATAATCAAACCCAATTCTACAACCTCTCCTCCCCTGTAATCACCACAGATGGAATCTTCTCAACCACCACCACCTAAATCCCTCCATGTAAACCCCACCAGAGCCTCCCAACCTCACCATCGTCACGTACCAAACCATCCACGGACAGGCCTGTGCTCAACCAGCCAGCAATTGACACAGTCTCCCCTTAAATTGAACCAAACAACTCAGCTCCCAACATCACTATCTACAGCCAAACCCACCAGCAATACGCCCCTCCCTGTCTCTTCCATCACAACAACAAAAGCCCACCACCACTATTGCACCACTGCCCCTACACCAACATCATCACAATATCACCATTCGAACCACCCACAGGCCACCAAACCAAGTCTCAAAACTTCCACTAGCAATTTCCCCTTAAATCAATTCCAAGCCCAAATAATAATTCCTCCTCCACAAGCGGCCATCAAGCTCCCCAACCAATGCTCAACCCCTCAATCTTAGTCACAGCCACCACACTAGCAAATTAGTTTCAAATTTCCAATGACAACTTCACCAATTCACTTGTCACCATAATACTCAGCCCCTCAAACGTGTTTATCTCCATTTCGCAGCCCCAATTCCACCAACAGCCACTCACCCCACCACTAAATCTCCACCAATTCCACGACAACAACCCAAAATCAACCAAATAAAGGTCCCCTCCACCTCTGCTTCGATTCTCTGCTAGACAACCCTCAAACTGCATCCCTTTACCTGCACCGAAAATCACCAACCAAGAGCCCATCAGAGCAACCCCAATTCCTGAGCCACCCACGTCTCAACTCTTGGTATTGAAAAGGGAAATGAGTCTAAAGAAGCTGGTTTTGTGTGAGAGAAAATAGAGAAAACGGAGAAAAAAGAAAAGAGAGAAGAGAAATAAAAAAAAATAGATAGAAGAAGAGAAGAACAGAGATAAAATCTGAAAGAGAATAGAGGAGATGCGATAGAGAGTGAGAGAGACGGAAGGCTAGAGAGAAGAGGGGGCATTTGGAAAGAAAGACAGAGAGAGGCATAGAAAGATAATCGGAGAAGAGAAATGGAACAGAGAGAGAGAGAGTGAGGAGCGACAAAGAACAAGAGAAGAAAAAGGAAGAAGAAGACTAGAAAGAAAGAATAAGAGAGGAGAGAAAAAGAGAAAAAAGAGGAAAAGAAAAATGGAGAAGAAAGTAGACAAAGAAAAGAGAGAAGAAAAACAAAACAAAAATGGAGAAAGAGAGATAGGTGATTCAGTTGAAAAATGGATCGGGCTCTCTTTTGTTTTGGCATAACGTGTGTCTTTATTTAGGATTTAGTTAATTTATGTTTGTGTTTCATTTACTTTAATTTAGTAAATTTTTGAGTCAAATCTTTAGTTTAGTTTTTGTTTTATCTTATTCAGCCCTTGGATTTTCATTAGTATTAATATACCCTCAAAGAACTTTATGTTTTATGCAATTAAACCCTCATTTTAGAATTGATCCACTCAGATTTTATATTCTTTCAATTAGGTCCTGCACTTTTTGTTTTTGCCCTATTCTTGTTTGAAATTTATTATCTTGCTCCCCTAGTTTACTTTAAAATTGGCATCTCTACCCCTGGGCTTATGGGAAGTTCTAATTTACTTTTTTAAGTTTAATAGGATTTTACTTTTCGCCCTTTAGTTGTTAGAGTATACATTTTGCCTCTAGTTTCGTTAATATTTCACATTTTTGTGCTTTACTCATTTATATCGTGATGCATTGACGTGTTTGTTCGTGTTTAAGTATTGGTACCAGGTCTCCAAAGAGGTATCCCTATCGTTCGTTAATTTTTCTCTTATGTGCTCCAATGTGCCCTTATGTGATTTATTATACATTTTCTTCACATGTTTCATATTTTATATGCTTTTTGCATGTTTATTTACTTTATATTATTTAAATTTGAATTTTATTATTTTGACAAAAATGTAATATTTTTGTATTTAGCTAGTTGATATAATAGTTAGTTTACATTTCTTATATTTTTAACAAAATTTTTGTATTTAGATAGCAATTGTAATAGATAGAACGTTTTTACTTTTTCCTCTAAAAATTGCAATTAATTCCCC
This sequence comes from Mitragyna speciosa, assembly GCA_024721245.1. NCBI lineage: Eukaryota > Viridiplantae > Streptophyta > Magnoliopsida > Gentianales > Rubiaceae > Mitragyna > Mitragyna speciosa. The sequence continues at coordinate 16,745,542 of CM045560.1, read as the reverse complement.
GATGTAATAGTCAGGGCTTATGTGTTTTTTTGTGCGGTTGTGTGCTTATATGTTTTACCGCTTTCTTTAGGATTTTGCATCTAGATATCATGATTACATGTTATGTGCTCCTACTTGACTTTATATGTTTTTATATGTTTAATTTGCTTTTAATTCATGCTTAACTATTTAATTTATATTTTATGTTATTCCGTCACTACACGAGTCCAACGCTAGTTGTGGCTTTATCGTTTCCCCGCTAGTCCAATGCTAGTGGGAATCCCTAGAAAGGGCTAGTCCAATACTAGACCCTTAGAGCATTTTAGTGTTAGGTGCATTCGTGTGCATTTTACATCCCACTGCACACATTTTTAGTTTTCTTTCCATTTTGCATGATTTTTATTATTATTGTTACTACTTATTTATTTTTGACACATCTTCAAATGCATGACATTTAGGTTGCATTTCACTTAGAAATTAGGTCATTTGTGTGATCCGAGTATGAATAGTCGTCTACTTACATGGGAAGCGGTGGCGTACATGCCGTTCCGCCCTCCGTGAGTAGAAACATTCAGTCACGAGATATTAGTCCCCCGTACTCGTCATGTTGCATACCCACTGGCTTTCTTCACTTACTATATATTATTTTTTTTCTTTTCTTTTCTTTTCCTATCGCTTTTTGCATAGACACTCGTGACTCCCTCGAGATCTCGATTCCGGTTTCGCAATTAATACGATAAATCCTACTAAGCCTTGACGGAACATGTCGACCCTTCCCAATAATCACATTTAGACTTAGGATTTGCATTCGTTTAGATACATCGAAACGCAATAGAACTTAGGGTTAATTTAGGAAATTTTGATTAAACCTCGCAACTAGCCTCGGCTAGGTTGAAAGGATGCCTTAGGCGTGAGCCTTTGCCTTCCCTTTCTTCAAATGTGACTCCTGGACCTTTTTCTCTCATTTTTTGTAGACCGGAGTTGGAAAAGGATTTTAAATATATATTTTTTTAAATTTTTACTTTTGTTTTGTTAAACAAATTTTTGGGCGACTTGGTACCCCCTAACTCGGTACCAAGTGGCGACTCCATTTTTTTAAGATAAAACCCTTTTTCAAAATTAGTTGGCCCAAACTATAGCATTTTTTAGTCCTGGCCTCTTCTTTTATGTTTTAAATGCCATTTTTCCTAAATAAACACTTTTTCAATAAAAAACTCGATTTTTCTCACACGTACAGTTTTTTCCAAAAAACTTTCTTTTCAAAAGGGTCTTGGATCGGACCGTCTCTTCGAGACGCGACAGTCAATGACCCCACCGTGTGTCATTCGGGGCTCGACAATTAGTTTCGAGCAGCAAGCGGAGAAATCTTTGATACCACTCATGCAACAAAAACCAGAATAACTGTCCAACTTCTTCCTAATTGTAGAATTCACACACATTTTGGGAGGAAATGTTGGAGGAAAAGATTTGGTAATTGGGTTTGACATTTATGAACAAAATCAATTTCTTCTTAAACCAAAAGGAATCCAATCAAAAGGATTCTTCAAACCATATCAAGATCTTCAAAATCTTTACCTCAAAAGATTTGTTGCAAATGATAAAACAACCCTTCAAATCAAAGACCTTTTGATTCACTAGTCATGTGTTGAAAATCATGTTTCATTTCTCAAAAAATGTTCTCAACCCCTTTGGAAAAACGAAGAGTTCTTCATTAAGCTTCCCTTCAAGAGAAATGAAGATATTAACCCCACAAAAGCCAGTGATTCTAGAATGAACCCTAAACACACCAAATTGGCAGAAAAGGAGTGTTTTGAACTCCTTGAATATGATCGCATTAAACCCTCTGATTCTTCTTGGGCTTGTCAAGCATTCCATGTCGATATAAGATCTGAATAGATTTGAGGAAAGTTAAGGTTGGTTATTAATTATCAGCCATTAAATCTATTTCTGGCGTATGATAAATTTCAAATTCCTAACAGAGCCTCATTGTTTTCCCAAATTGCCAAAGCAAAATGGTTTTCAAAATTTGATTTAAAATATGGGTTTTGGAAACTTGGAATTTTCCCTGAAGATCGGTTCAAAACTGGTTTCTATATTCCTAATCATCATTTTCAATGGAAGGTCATGCTCTTTGGGTTAAAACTAGCACCTTCTTTATTTCAAAAAGCCATGATTAGGATCTTTGAACCAATCTTGTGTACAGCATTAGTTTTTATTGATGACATACTCTTGTTTTTAGAATCTTTTGAAGGTCATGTACAGTTATTGAAAATTTTTTTTGAGATAGTCAAAAGCTTTGGAATAATGCTTTTTGAAAAGAAAATGTTTTTGTGTCAAGAAAAAATTTCTTTTTTAGGAATGAAAATAGAAAATGGTTCTTGTACCCCTGAACAACATATTGGAGATTTTGTAAAAGATTTTCCTTCTGAAAATCTCACTGCAAAACAAATCCAACAATTTCTTAGGATTATTAATTATGTTAGGGATTTCATCCCTAATGTTTCCAAGTACACACATCCCTTAGAAAAAATGCTCAGGAAAACGCCACCACCTTGTGGTACTTCACAAATAGAATCTCTTTCTTCTTTGAAATCTCTTTTAACTCAACTTCCTACCCTTCACATTCCTCTTCTAAAAATCTTGTTCTTCAGACTGATGCAAGTGACAAATTTTGAGGTGCTGTTCTTCTTAAACCAATCTCTCCGAAAGAAAGAAAATGTTGTGGTTTTGCCAGTGGAAGATTTAAAGATTCTGAGATTCATTATCATTCTTCTTTTAAAGAAATCCTTGCTGTTAAGAAAGCAATTGAAAAGTTCAGTTTCTATCTTAGGCCAGGTCATTTTCGAGTTGAGATGGATATGAGTAGTTTTCCCAAGATGATTCAGTTTAAACAAAAGAAAATCCCTCATTCCCAATTGTTAAGATGGTCAAATTGGTTTTCACAATTTTCTTATGATGTCAAACACATCAAAGGAGAGTCTAATATCATTGCTAATTTCTTTTCTAGAAAACCCAATTTATTAGTAGTGATGTTTCAACCTATTTTAATCCATCCACTAGAAATTTGGGATCTTCCTCAACCATGGGAAAAGGAGAGTATTGAAAGAAACCAAATGAAATATGAGCTTGAAATGTTTAGACATTATGGGGGGTTAGTTTTAAATCTGAATACCCATTCTCACAAATTTTCATAGGGCAGACTAATGATTTTCCAGAACCTTTACTTTGGGTTGTGGTATCTTTGTCATCAATATCACATTATGATTGAGTTTCACTGTTGATAGGATCCAAGGAGCACCTAAATATGTGAAGCATTGCCTAGCATGTTTCAAGCAAAAAGGAGAGTCATTCATCAATGATATAGGCATGCATGAATGCTGTCCCAGTGTTGCATACGGGTTAAGCATGAATGTTGGGCTTGAGTTATGTGATGATCAAGCTAGTTGATTGGGCCAAGGTTTAATGTATTGGCTTTGGATCAAATCTAATTATAAAGATAGCCCAATTGAAGGTTCTAAGCTATCCATAACAAGCATATAAGGGGTTGGTTACTTGGGCTTACTTGGAAGGCTCTTAAACTTGCAAGATGGAGGCCCAATAGTGTACAATGGAGGTGTCCAGTCCAAGGAGACTTTTATGGACGAATTTTTAATATTTTCTAGAGCTTAATTTATGTTTTGTTAGTTTTCTATATTGTTTACAAGTTGTTTTAGTTAGTTTTCCAATTAGTTGTTGTGTTTAGTTTTGGAAGTTGACTAAAACTTCAAAGATTGAGAATTCTCTTGTAAGCCTATTTATAGGCCTTCATAATTCAATAGAAAAACCAGATTTATTCCTCAAAAAATTCGTGTGAACAGTATTTGCTCTTTTTAAGAGTGTTTTCTTGGTTCTTGGATTAGAACTACTCTTGATCTTATCAAGTTAAAACTTGTGGCGATCTACATACTTTGCTTAGAGTGATTTCTTTCATGTTTGATCAAATTCTTAAAGCCTTAGACTAGAATATTGATTGGCTCACATTTGTCTAGTTTAGGTCCTTAGGAGTTCGTGATCTTTATTGGAGAAGATTAGAGGCGTTTGCTTGGAATCTTCAAGGGTCTTGGCGTGGTTCCATGATTCCGTTCGTATCAACTGTCCTTTTCTCACACAATTTTCGGGATTAAATTTCTATTTGAAAAAGTATCTGCAGTGGTTCAATTCACAAGCTCGGTGGAAGAATCTTTTCTATTCATACTTTGGATATGTATTGGTACATTTGCATAGACCTCTAAATGTACAAAACAAGACAATTCATTCACTTCCTTCCGGTTTGTTATATGATTCCTCTAAATCTACCATTCAGGATGATGAAGAAAGATATGCTGAGGTTTAACGATACTTGTTCCAGCATAATGGTGTTATTCCTTTGGAAATATGGCCTGGTCCTTATGGACATTGGAATTTCATAAATACTCATCCCCATTGGATTGAAATTCAAAAGGCACAAAAGGAATATAAAGAACTAATAGAAGATAGTATGCTAATAGATTCACAAGATCCTAATAGAAGAACCAGAAGGGAGAATGGTAGAATGAGCATTATGGATTTTTACCGAATGTTTGGAATGGTTTTTCACAAAAGATTCTTGAATAGAAGGAAAATCGGTAGGGTTAAACATGCAGATTGCAGGGATCCCTTGAGGAGTTGACAAAGGTTTTGGAAATTCTTTCCATATTATCTTCAAACATTTTTTATAATAAGGATGTAAAACCTTTTCTGGAGCTTGAGGTTTTGTCTTTTTCAATTCCATCCATTCATCAGGAAGTTGGATCCCATCAAATTTACTTCTTAAAGAAGCAAATTCACTTTTTTCATTGTTAGACCTATGTTCATCCATGTGATTGTAGCCTAGCCTCTTGTTTTTTATCCTTCTTTCCTTAGCATTTCCTGCAATAACAAATATCCTAATAAATATGACCAAAAAAAGGATCTTGGAAATAATGAACTGGTTGAGCATTTTCTTTAAAACTTAAAATAAGGTCAACTAAAGATTCTTTTGGTTTCTTCTAGGGTTTTGGTTCATCCATTGGTATTTGCATCATTGAGATCAGGGGATAGGAATAACTTGCTTTTCCCTTTCCCTTTAGATGTGAATGATCAAATGCAATAGATACTGAACCATCAAGATTTGTAACCATCTTAGAATTAGAAGACTCTAATGGTTGGTTTTCAGCTTGATGAAGTCTTTCATAATCAGTAACCCAAGCTTCTGGAAGAAGTTGGACCAATTTGTCTCTAGAGATCTGTCTAGAAACATGGGTACAAGCAGCAGAATGTTGTTCATCTACTTTGATCAATAATGCATCTTCTCCTCCAAGGAGAGTCAAGTCTAGAGCATGATTCTGCACTCTGTAAGCCATCTAGTAGCGGAGAGTTGCAGCAATTGAGTCAGCACTATGCTCCTCTCTTGAGATCAATCTATATGCCCCTTGACGAAGAACTTGCTCAATTGTCCTCAACAAAGTATCAAAAGTTAAGTATTCAAGTGGAGGAATAAGAGTAATAAATAATATAGGAACTTAGAATAGGTTTGTTGTCAAAAAATTCCAAAGAATGACAAGGAATCAAGAATTGACACAATGTAGACACCCTAATGTGTAGTAAAATTGTGTAAAGATTCTTGATTTTAATGTTCTCTTGACTGAAAATATTAAATTTGTGCAAAAAGTAAAAACTCCAGCAAGCAAACCCTAACCTGATTAGGTTTTTCTTTCAAAACTCGGACCACAATGCTCAAAGAAGCAAGCCACACCAATTAGGAAACCAAGAAAACATGATTCCAGTAATGGTCAAATAACTGAATTCAGGTGGTTTCCTAAGCTATCTTCACACGGCTTTGCAATAAGGAAACAAGCTCACACTGTTTCTTGCAAAAAGGAAACTTCCCCTTTGCTTTCCTTTTTCTCTTCACAACTGAATTTCCCAATCCTTAGGGACTAGGATTCTTCCCTTATTTAAACACTAACAACCTCCCAAAAACTCCTTTACACAATCAGAAACAAGCTGGAAAAATTTCAAAAATTCGTAACTGCAAGTTCAACAAAATTCCAGCAAGTATTTTCAACCAAGAACCGAGTTCAAGAACTTGATCCAACTAATTCACTTATGAAACTTGAAGCAAAACATCACCAAAACAACTCAAAAACCTTCTCTTTAAAGTTCAAATCCTGCTGGAAAATTTTCAGGGTGAATCTGCAATCAAGATAAAAAATTCCAGCAAGTAGTTTGGGACAAGATTCAAAAACAGGGCTCAAGAACTCAACTTTTTAAAGCTGGCCAAGAACTCAACAAAATAATCTCAAAACAATCCAGAAAATTTGTGCAAGACCTCTCCAAGTCATGTCCAAACCAGATTTTTCAAGAAATCAAGTAATCAATCAAGAATGTTCAAGAACAAAAATTCCAACAAATAGCAACTTCAAGAACTTCAAGATTTTGCTCAAGAACTTCGAGAATGTGTTCAAGATCTTCAAGGAAGTGTTCAAGAACTTCAAGAATGTGTTATAGAACTTCAAGAAGCTCACCAAGAACCTCAAGAAACAACTGGGTACTTTACAAGATTTCAAGAAACACACCAAGTAAGTCCAAGAATTTCAAGAACTCACTTGTAACACCAAGAAACAACCAAGAACAACTTAATAAAATTTGTACATGGATTTTAGACCTTTGTGTATGCCTTTTAATTCAATTTTCTTGACATTTTTTTTTGTGCTTTGGCCTTTCTTTTTCTCCTTCAACACGCCTCTTTTCTGGAATTTTTTTTTTTCACGTAACAACTCCATACAACACCACAAATGTTTCCAAACCCTAGTTCAAACACCTCACAAATGATTTTCCTCTTCAAGAAACTTCAACCCTAGGCTTTTTAGGTCCAAGAATTTATTTTTCTTGCAAAGTTTTTCACACAATAATTCAAGAAAACAATAATTGTCTAGAAACACAAAAAATTACCACACAAACCTAGAATTATTGATTGAGAATCAACCAAAAATGACTCTAACACAAACCCTAAGTTGAGACAAGACACAAAACATGTGGAAAAGAAGAGCACACAAAATGGACAGAAAAGAAAACCAGAAGAACGGGCAGATTATAAACAAGAAGCGTGATACAAGAAGAAACGGATAAAAAGAAAGATAAACAAAAGGATATGTCTGAATTTTCCAAAGGAAAATTGGACTAAAAACCTGGAATTATCAAGAAACCTTCGCTCTGATACCAATTGATACGCGCAAAAGTAGTGAATGCCAAGAAAGTCTTGAAAATTCTAGGTTGAACAACTCGAATGCTTGACTTCTTTGTAACCCCATTCAAAGACTCCAAGAATCACAAATTGGTTTCTTTGATTCTATTCAACTTTGTTGAATGTTCTCCTTTTAGGATTCGCACTAGACCCCAAACCAACTTGTGGTATAGATTCCTAAGTAGACAAACCTAAAAGACTAACAACAAACTGATTGAATAAACTCTAAGCGAGAACTTGAACTTAACCAAATCTCTTCGTTAAGAATAAGGGTAGTTCTTAATCACCAAAGAACTAAAAAGATCTCTTCACGAGAAAAACACACGAAGTGCTGAAAATTATCAATAATCATAACATATTCTCGGATGAACAGTAACTCCCCTTTATAAAAGGGTCAAAACATCATAATAAGGAAATAATTCTAATTGGAAACTAATTAGACTTCCAACTTAACATAAACTCTAATATATCTGAACTAAAATAAAATTAAAACAAAATAAAAATGTAGGTATTCAATCCAAGCTCTATCAAGCCTGTTGGACTCTCTAAGCTCAAGTAGCAAATTGGCCCAATGGTCCTTCCAACCTCACACTCACGGACAGCTTGAACTAATCCCTTTGAGCCTTTTTTATAGTTGGACTTGATCCATAGCCAGTGCTCCACACCTTGGCCCAATGTACTAGCATGCTCAATGTAAACTTCAAGCTTGAAATCAAGCCAATAATCATGTAAGTCCTTACACCAGTAGCCTTGTTAATTCAACCAAGCCATGCATACCATTGCTTCAAGTCCTTCATGTGGAGGTGCTTCTTGGTTCATACCACCAGGTAAGAACCCCGTACTAGCTATCTTTCCCTTTCATACTGGCTGTCTTTCCTTTTCCTCAGCAGGGGTTAGGATGGTTGCATCAGGGGTCAAATAAAACCAGTGGGGAGCCAATTGTCGACTCTAAACAACAGTAAAATTTGGGGCATCACAATCTTCATAAAATATCAGAACGTAATGAACAAAAGACCAATAATGGGGATGGCTGATTGGTGAAAGAGGGACCCAGAATCGACAAATCATCTACGAGGATCAACCTAGGTAGGCGCATAGCAAGAAAATAACATTGTAGCCAAATTCAAAGAAATGAGAGAGGACCTCTAGGGCATGGCTAAACACACAATTCAAAAAGGACTTAGTAAATACTGGACAAGACAACAAGAGCCAATGCCAGTCCTTCACAAGTAGCCAAGGCCGTGGCTACGTGAAGGTATTCCTGGGTAACCTTAAAGACCTTATGGTCTCACATCAGCTTAGTTTTGATGATTAACAAACTAATGATAATGTTTACTAATGTTTATTGAGTTATCTTTGTAGTAAAATCATTAGGAATCAAAAAAAGATGAAAAATGCAAAGAAAAACTCATTTGGACGACCCTACAGACGCACCAGAAGAGATGCGGATGTCCGGACAGCTGGAAGGGCTCAAAATGAGTTGGACACAGACCATCCAAACGTCCGGATGATCTGGATGACCATCCGGATGTTGTAACGGCTAGTTTTTTAGCATTGTATTTTTGACCATTTGAGCTCATTTTAACCTCTTTTCTCACCCCTATATATACCAATATGTATAGAATTGATAAGAGACCTTTGCCTACTTAGTTTACAAGTGTTTGAAGAGTGATTTTAAGGGAAAATACTCTTGTGTGAGTGATGTGCGCACAATTGCATTGCCAAGAAAGTCTTGGATTTCAGGTATGTAACTCGTTGAACTCAAGACCTCGTTTAACTCATTAACCAAGGAACCCTTGACGTGGAGTTGTTTTGCCTTGAATTCTTCCCTTGAAGATGAGCACGCCTAAGAACAACTAGAATTAGACCAAGTTGAGCAAGTTCAATCGTCTAACGTAATTAACTCTAAAACTTGATTAAAAACACAAGAAAAACTCTAAGCAAAGTTGGTGGTCGCCACAAGCAAGCTTGATAAGACCAAGAGTAGTTCTTAATCGACAAAGAACTAAGAAGATTCTCACAATAGAGAAAATATACTAAATTTTTAAATAATTCTTGTTAAAATTCATAACTAATAAGAGTCCTATAAATAGGCATATATAGGACATTCTAGACTTGAAGATTTAAGCAACTTCTATGTCTATACCTAAGCTAATAATAGTACTTAGCTAAAAACACAAATATAGAAGAATTCTAATAAGTTAAACTAACTAAAAATACAAAAGCTATAAAAATTCGTCCAAAAGTCTTTCATGGGTTGTACATCCTTCATTAAGCTCCATTAGGCCTCCATTTAGCAATTTCAAGGGCCCTTCAAGCGAGTCCCAGTAACCAGCCCCCTTGTAAGATTGTTTTGAATAGCTTAACAACTTCTTTTGGGCCTTCTTTGTAGATGAACTTGACCCACAACTAATACTTGAATCCTTTGCCCAATGTAATAGCTTGAACATTGCAAATTTCAAGCTTGTGACTAAATTTAAAATGATGTAACTTTACAATCCAGCCACCCCGTTCAATTGTTCCATGCATGATTATCACTCTTTTGAGCTCTTCTTGATCCATATAAATGGCCTCTTCAAGTCCTTCAAGTATAAGCCCAAGTCCAACAAATGTATGTGCTCCTTGGATCACATCATTGAGTGTGTGCTTGTAGTTCTAGGTGAGGTAGTTGGTTGGAATTGTGAGAGCTTTTCTAAGTGTGGTCAAGAGCTATCAAGTGTAGCAAAGTGTGGGGGTTGTGAGTGATTGTAAAACTCTTGGCTAGTCTTGATATAGCTTAGTGTGGCCAAAGTGGGGACTTTGGGTCAACTAGAGCTAGGAAGAGATAGCAAGGGGTGATCCTCCCTTTTGTACATGTTGGTTAGCTTCACCAATTTGAGAAGAAGCTCATAGTGGATTAATTCCAAGTGGTTATACTTGGGAGTGGACGTAGGTACCGAATTTGGTATCGAACCACTATAAAAATCTTGGTGTGTTTTCTTTATCTCTTTTACTTTAGTTATTGCTTATTTGTGAACTTTTTTTGCTTTATCTTTATCGTTGTTTTTGCAAGTTCATTTATCTCTATATTGGTTACATTATTTTTGGGGCCAACAAACCTAAAGTGATGGGGATCTAAAAACATATCTACAGAGCCAGAACAAGAGAAAATTCTTGTGTTCTACATCATTCGCAACTTGTTTTGAGCAAGAAGTAAGAGAAAGATTAAGGAAGAGGCTGTATGGTTTAGAACGGCGACAGTCAGGACCAAAGTCTGCATTGTCATGAACTTAGACAAAAGAAAAGTCAATAGGGATTCCATGTGGGCGGAGACCAATAATGGCACTAATGTCCATGACCGTCAAAGTCATGGGCCCTACGGCAAAAAGGAAACAATTTATGGTAGTACTCCAAAAGCAACGTGCAACATAAAACAGCTCAAAGTTGGCAAAGATAGGGTTTTGGCAAAGTTCTATGGCATCTGGAATCCCTACTCTCACCCAAACGGATCTGTAGTGAGGGCATAGCCTGCTAGTCGAAGCAATGAAGTGAGAATGAACGAACCGTTCATTCCAGGGCCATGATTGGAGGTGGCCAATTTAAATGAAGATGGATCCTCCAACCAAAAGGAATTCACGAGAAAACTCATCACTCGTGCGATCAATGGGTGACACGTTGATAAGATAAGGATCATATTTTGGGAAGTAGGGACCCAATGCGGTAGAGGAAAATCGATGGAGAATAAGTACCTGATCTACAAGGTTGGTGGTGGTATAGATCCAGCAGTGGCAGAGAAAGAAGGGTTGGACACCATGGTCAAAAGATAATCAGAGGAAGAGAAATTGGCAAACAACTGCAAGAGGAAGAAGAAGAGCAAAAGCTTTGGGAAAGCTAAAAGCCGTTAGTAGCGAATTGCTAGAGTAAAGGCCAAAGGACGCGTTAGTTCTCAAAAAATAGAGATAATGATGATCAGCTAAAAGGATTAGGATTTAAAAGTAAGAATGTCAACCCTCGAAAAATGAGGATAATGATGATCATTGATAGCTAATCAGATGGGCCATCATGCGAGAGGCAAGATTTTAATGTTTTTGAAATTCAAAAAAGTAACAGAAGATGGTTCAAAATTCAAACGAGTGCTGGCCTTATCAAGACTAGATTGATGACAAACCATACAGTAATCGATGGATAGTTGATTTAGAATCAAGCGATCCATCGATTGCGACCATCAACGCATCACTGGAGGGGGCAGATGTTGGGGAAAATATAATACGGATGCTCAGTGGTGCTCAAATTGACCGGATTGGGTCAAAGAGAAGCCTAAAGCTTGACTGGGTCAGAAGCTAGTGTTGGGTAGTTGAAAAAGTTAAGGATTTTGTACCCCACTATAAGAAATGGACCACGACAAGGGAAGTTATATGACTGAGGGAAAGTGACAGAGTAACCAACGAGCATTAGGAAGTGGCCAGCAAAAATGGAAAGATGGCTGATCATAGTTTTGAGGCCCTGATTAACTACCACTTTTGGAGGGAAGCTAAACCTATAAATAGTCCAAGAAGCATGAGAGAAAAGGAAGAGAAGAAAGGCTCATGCATCATAACCCAATTTAATATTTCATCTTTTCATAAATTACGTCCATAGGATTTAGCAAGCTATTATTCTGGTTCATCATTTGCTTAGATTTCAGTTTAAATGTCATTAGTTTTTAGTGAACTCTAGTCGTAGATATGCAGTTCTATGGTTTAATCATTGTATATATTCCAGTTCAATACAATTTCCAGTTTCCACGTCTTGTGTTTCATCTTAAGGAATTTTTAATCATAGTTTAAGTCATCGTTAAACAACTCAAAGGGTGGAATTTGTTAAGTCCTTAGAGTTGTCCAAGACAAGATGAACAGTAGTCGATATTGAGGTCAGAGTCGACCGGCATACTATCTTCATCTACCACACATCACATTCTCGGTATCGACTGAGTGGCACGCCTACAAACACAACAACTAGGCCAATAGACCAGAGAGATCGCTTTGCTACCAATTTTTTACACAAAAAGGTGGTAGTAGTGGAAAGGGATCAATTGAAGTCTTTTTTTTTGGCAAACCCCGTAAACGGAGTGTGATATGTGCGGAATTGTGAACGGCCTAGAACTCTTGAAAATCAGTTTGAACAACTCAATGAATTTGGCCTGGATGGAATTTGTCCAACACAATCAAGCCAAAAGATGTTACTCGAACAACTTGAATGTCTTAACCTCAAGGAAATCGTTCCAAGCAATTAAGAAGAAATCAAGTTGGTTTGCCTTGAATTGATTCAAGCTTGTTGAATTCAATCCCTTAGAATAATTGCTAGACCTCTACCTATCAAAGGAAGCAATCTAGTTGGAATTAATCTAATTAGACCTAAATCAAACTCTTTGAATAATCCTAAGCTAGTTGTATGGTCGCCACGAGATCACTCAATAAGACCAAGAATAGTTCTAATCCAAGAACCAAAGAAGAACTCTCCTAAAAGAGAACTCAATATTGTTAATCACACAATGAATGAAAATTCGGATGAATTGTACCTAGCCTTTTATAGGCTTACAAACTCTTGTAAAGAAAAGTCTAGAAGCTTAACTAAAGTAAACTACCAAAACTCTAAATCTAACATAAGTAGAATACTTAACAAAACATGATTTAGTAACTAACTGAAATAAAACAAAGCTAAACTACTAAAATACTAAAAATTCGTCCAAATAAAATAAAAATAAAAGAAAATTCGTCCAAATAGATGTCTTGGGCTGGCTGTCCTCTTGTGGGCTTCAATTAGGACTTGTTCTCTCTTTAAAAACAAACTTGATCCACAACCACAACAAAAGCCAGCCTATTTGGACCATCTTGGGACCTTTTGAACCTTTTGGACTTAATGCCTTCTTTGAAAATAGTGCTTGATCCAAAGCCAATAAATGATCTTTAAGCCCAATTTCCTCCTTAAAAATTCATGATCCACCTTAAGCAAATCCATCAATACACGCATGAAGGTTGGATGACTCCTTGAACTATGAATTCTCCAATGACTATCAAGAACAACTTCAAGAGGCCTTCCGTGATACCTATCATTCCCTCCCCCTTGAAAAGATTCATCCTCGAATCACCTACATCATAAACACAACAATAAGTACTTTTGAAACCAACGTAGGCATTATTGAGGAACATCAAATTTTTAAAGGAAGGACTTTTCCTAAAATCAATATGCAAACTCGCATAAGACAACAAGTTTTCATCAAAGAAGATCAAGTAATACTCATGTATATAGACTAAAGCACATCTCAAATCAGCATAAAATCTTACATTCATATGATCTCTAAACACCCTATGCAAGTCTGAGGAAGAAAATCTCAACACAACATAGATAACTCATATGGCTGATTAACATACTCATGCCATGTGACTGATCTAATACACCATCCAAATATGATGTACTCAACTCAATGACACGTGAATTTACATGCACAAGAAGTACAAAAGAAAAGCCATCAAAGTCATCCTCTAAGAAGTAGGCAACACACAGTTTTCATGCAATCTAACAATAGAAGAATTAAACTCTTCATAATCTAATGTAATGCATCCTAAATCACTAGACAATGACTCCAATATGATAGAAAAACAAATTAAGATGCCAAAATCAGAATTTAAGCCATAGAGGTTAAGACAAAACACTATACATATTGTATACCTACTAGAATGCATGAAGAAAATAGAATAAACACATGTAAAATCTCCTCAACTATAATGCAAAACAATAGAAAAATCAGATACACTATGCCAACAATCAAACATATAATTCATAATCCAATTGTTATTGATGACATAGGGCAAGAAAACTCCTTCAATGCTCAAATCTCGACCATGATTCACTTGAATACCAAATCTCATCAACTGAGCATCATCCCAAAGAAGAAAATGGACATCAGATTGTATTTCTTCCTCCACACTTTGAACTTTAAGTGGCTGCATAAAAGAAACAAAAGCACTAGGAAAACAAGTGTTAAGAGTGTTAGCAAAATAATCTACTTGGTACAAGGGTGCAAGAAACTTTGGTCTCACAAGTGAGACACTCTTATTCTCACTCTTGCTATTTTTCACACCCTTTTCTTTTACAACTTTCATTTTGTTTCCCCTCATTCAACTCGCCACATTCATTCTCTTCAAGCACTCTCTCATCCTTTTTAGCATTCTTTACTTTTGCTTGTGCTTTCAAAGAATTCTTTCTCTCTGCACAATCCCTAGCTATGCGCACTTCATCTTCATATGCTTCCAATGGTGATAATGGCTTAAGTGATATCTTTTGACCTTGCCAATCAAAAGTGTACCTATTCTTCAAGCCATTGTACATGGCGTTTCTATCAAATTGCCATGGACGCCCCAATAGTACATGACAAATATGCATAGGAATAACATCACACAACACTTTGTCATAGTAAGCACTAATAGAAAACTTCACTTCCACTTGCTTAGTCACCTTCAAATCAGAATTATCAGCTAACCATTGCAAATGGTATGGTTTAGGATGCCTCCTTATGGGCAATCCTAGCTTTTCAACAAAAAGAACACTAGCCACATTAGTGCAACTTCCATTGTTAATTATCATACTACATACATTATCATTCACATTGCATCAAGTATGGAATATGATTTCTCGTTGCACTTGATCACCATCCTCTCTAGGTGCAAATCCAATTGCCCTCCTAGTGACGAAAAATTCCCCATGGGTGACACTAATGTCTTCGTCACTTTCTCCCTCCAATGGTGGCATATCTTCATCACTTGAAGATGCACTTTCATACTCACCATAATCTCTCATTAGCATAACTCTCTTGTTAGGGCATTGAGAAGCTATGTGACCAATGCCTTGACACCTAAAACACTTCAAATCCCTACTCCTTTGTGGTGTCTCAGACTTAGTCTTTGTTGGTGGCATTGAAAACTTTGCTTCATTCTTGGAGCTCACGATCTCTTTGGCCCTAGAAGTGGAACGCTCTTCCTTCTCCTCAAATGTTGCATTTTGCCTCCATCTTACTCCACTTGATGAGTTTGAACCACTCCTCAATCTTCTTGCTTGGAGTTGCTTTTCTACTTTGATGGCCATGTCCACCAAATCCCTTATCTCCACATAGCGTTGCAACTCTACCCTCTCACTAATTTCTAGATTAAGACCACCCAAGAATCTAGCCATTGTAGCTTCTCCATCTTCATCCAAGTTAGCACAGATCATCAACATCTCCATCTCTTTGTAGTACTCATCAACAGACATGGATCCTTGTCTCAATGTTCGAAGCTTCCTATGAATATCCCTAGTGTAGTAACTGTAGACACCAAATTTTGACACACATTTTATAAAAA
Source organism: Mitragyna speciosa (assembly GCA_024721245.1). Classification (NCBI taxonomy): domain Eukaryota; kingdom Viridiplantae; phylum Streptophyta; class Magnoliopsida; order Gentianales; family Rubiaceae; genus Mitragyna; species Mitragyna speciosa. The sequence continues at coordinate 16,729,927 of CM045560.1, read as the reverse complement.
TATGCGTATTACTTTATTTAGGGGTTATTGTGATTTTCAGAGGCTAATTATAATTTTTGTGTATATTACGTCTAATTTGTCGTGTCAGGGGCAAAATGGTAATTTCACTATGTAAATATTAGTTTATTTTATTTTATTTCCTAAATACATGATTTTACTATTTTTATCATTATTTATAATTTTAATAATTTTTAGGAGTCATCTAATATTTATTTAAAATTTTAGCATTTTAAGTCTATTGGCACGTTTTCCAATGTGCTATTTTTATGAGAATTTTCAAGTGAAAAATTTTTATATATGCATTTTGAATACTCATAAATTTTCTGTAAAAATCTCATAATTTTTAGAGGTCGTTTAGTATTTATTTAATTTTTATCTTTTTGTTTATTAATGGCACGTTTCCCAATGCATTCCTTTTATGAGAATTTTTTCAAGTGAATTTATTTATGCATAGCTCATATATTCATGAATTTCCCGTATAAATTTCATGATTTTTAGAAATTTTTAATATTTATTTTAATACTTTGTTATTATTATTTGTTATTTTTATTTTTATTTTTATTTTTCTATTAATCGCACATTTTAATGATATGTTAATTTTTAAATTTTTGTAGTAAATTTTATTTATCCGTTTTATAACTATAAATTCCAGTATCTTTCTTGGTAATTTTAGAGACTCTAATATTTTTATTTTTATTTTTATTCTATTTCATTTTTTGTTTTCCTTCATTTTCCTCCTCAAAAAAAAAAAAAAAAAAAAAAAAAAAAAAGAGAGAGCAGGCTGCGTTTGCAGCCTGCTGCTACTGTAGCAGCATGGGGGCTGCCATCAGAGCAGCCCCATGCCATCATCACAATTCTCTCCAACTCCCCTGCATTTCAGCAGATTTGAGGGGATTTGGAGAGATTGATTTTCTTCCCAATTCCTACACCTGCATTTCTTTCCCCTCCCCTTCCCCTGCGCATCACAGAAACACAACGCACACACCTCACTTCCTTCTCTCGACCCCTCCCCTGCAAAACACACACAACACACACCTGCACTCTCAGCTCTCACATACACAGAACACACACAAGCCTCACAAACTCACGGCACACACCATTCACTCACATACACAGAACACACACAAGCCTCACAAACTCACGGCACACACCATTCACTCACAAACAAGCACAAACACACAGATACAAGAACACACAACACACTCACTTCCTTCTCTCGACCCCTCCCCTGCAGAGACACCACCAAGAACACACCTGCACTTCTCAAAACATACACAAGAACACACCTGCAGATTAAAACACAAACACACGCACAACACACTTGCACTCTTGGTTCTCACAATTCACACACATTACACAATCCCCTGCATTCACAAAAACACACACTCACACACCCCTGCACCCAAACACACACAAGAAACACACACCTGCACACACAGAACACACACACAGAACACACACAGAACACACGCACAGGCATACTCACCTGCATTCACAAAAACACACACTCACACACCCCTGCACCCAAACACACACAAGAAACACACACCTGCACACACAGAACACACACACAGAACACACGCACAGGCATACTCACCTGCATTCACAAAAACACACACTCACACACCCCTGCACCCAAACACACACTCACAGACACACAAACATTCAAGCACACCTGCACAGAACACACGCACAACACATACACTTCATCAGTTCAAACACACACCCACACACAGAACTCACACACACAGAATTCACACACCTGCACACAACATACAATTCACAAACGCACACACACACACCTGCAAGAAGAGGGAACCGAAAAAGAAATCAATCAAGCAACAAACAACAACAACAGCAACAACAATAGCATCACTACCAGGTAAATCTCCTACTTTTACTTTCAAATTTTTTTTTGCTTTGTTTTCTGTTTTTTGTATTAAAAAAAAAAAAAAAAAAAAAAAAAGAAAACTGAAAAACGTCCGGCCGAGAGAGAGAGAGAGAGAGAGAGAGAGAGAGAGAGAGAGAGAGAGAGAGAGAGACCTGTGAGAGAGAGAAACGACAGCGAGGAAAGAAAAGAAAAAAAAAAAAAAGAAAAGAAAAAGGGGGAGAGCAGATCGGGGGGAGGGAAAAAGAAAAGGGAAGAAAAGAAGAAGAAGAAAAGGGAAGAAGAGAAGAAAGGAAGAAGAGAAGAAAGGAGGAAGAAGAAGAGAAGAGCAGAAGGAAATCGGGGGGGGGAAGCAGAAGGGAATCGGGGAAGAAGAAGGGAGAAAAAGAAAAGAGGGAAAAGAAAGAAAAGGAAAGAAGAAAAGAGAGAAAAGAAAAAGAGAGAAAAGAAAAAGAGAGAGAAAAAGGAAAAAAAAAAATAAAGGGAAATCTGAAAAAAAAAAAAAAAAAAAAAAAAAAAACCGAAATCAGCCGAAAAAAAAAAAAAAAAAAAAAAATGTTTTGGTGAAACTACGTCGTTTTGACGTAGTTTCACTCAAAACTACGTCGTTTTGATTAGTTTAGTTTTTTAATTTATTTTTAATTAATAATAGTTATTTATTTTATAGTCCTTGTACTTTCATTAATGCTACTGTGGCCCCGATAATTTTTATTTGTGCATTTAAATTTATGTTTATTGTAGATTGGCCCCCATAATTTAATTTTCTTTGCAATTAGGTCCCGATTAATTGCATTTAGGTCCCTCAACTTTTAGATAATTATAATTTTGGCCCCTGCGTTTTTTAATTTCCATTTTTGACCCTATATTTTTCGGTAATTACATTTTAACCCCTATAATTTTTCTGGAATTGCAATTTTACCCTCTGATATTTATGAAAATTACAATTTTGCCTCCCAAGCTTGCTATTATTATATTTTAGGCTTTAAATGTGGCTGGAATTTGCAATTTGGTCCCTCACATTGCTGGAATTTTTGCATTTTTGTCCCCAAACTTGCTGGAATTTTATTTTTGGCCCCTTATTGTTGCTGGAATTTATATTTTTGGTCCTTTATGTTGCTGGAATTTGTTTTAAGACCTCCATTAATTGTTAGAATTATGTTTTAGCCTTTATTTGTTGCTGGAATTTGTATTTTATACTTGTAGTTGCTGGAATTTTTATTTTTGGCCCTTTTATATAGCTGAAAATTATAATTTGACCCTAGACATTGCTGTAAATTAGGTATTGTTTAATGACTTTGCTGAAATTATATTCTTGGACTTAAGTATTGCTGGAATTTTTTATTTTTGGGCATTATACTCGCTGAAAATTATATTTTGGCCTTTAAATTCATTGTAAACTATGTCATTACCTTAATTGGGGTTTGAAATTATAATTTTATCCTTTTGTTCCTCATAAATTACATTTTTTACTTTAGAATATTGCCTAAATTTCCACTTTTAATCCAAATCCTATAATATTTTATTTTTGCCAAAAAAAAAAAAAAGTATTAATTAGAATTAATTAAGTCCTCAAAGCTTTAAATTATCTCTTTTTACATTTTTTTTTATTTATTTTATCAAACTTATAATTAATATTCTAAAATTGGGTCTTGTTAGTCTAATTAATGTTCAAATTAGTTTCTCTATTTTCTTCTAGTTATTTTAACAATTATTATTTGAGGTGTTAAAATTTCAATGTATGTATTATTATGTTTTATCTTCTATTATTATTATTATTATTATTATTATTTATTTTATTTTTATTTTTATGTTATTTTTGTTGTTCTACTTTATTTATTTATCTACTTACTTATCTTTACTTAAATAATTTTCCTTTTTCTTCCTAAATAATTAATTATTATTATCATTATTTTTTTTCTATTTTTGTTTATCATTGCTACAATTGTTTGAATTATCATTAGCATGTTTATAGTGATTGCTCTAGAATAATTTAATTAATGGTTTATTTATTTAAATAATGATACCTTGATTAAGTTTGTTCATTTTAGTAGCCATTTATACCGGGTTTACGAATGAGAGGTACCTCGATTACCCTTCCAATATTTCTTTTTATGTGCTCCTACGTGCTCCTATGTGTTTTTCTACGTGCTTTTGTGCTTATAATTTTTATCCATGTGAGAGTGTTTATTTATTTATGTCATATTATTTACTCGAATTTAATTGTTGATTATTCAAAAAAAATGTAATAGATAGGTAATATTCTATTTAGTAAAAATTTTTGTACTTAGATAGTTAATGTAATAGATAGTTTATGTGTTATCTATTTAAAAAAAAAAAAAAATCAAAGCCTATGTATTTAGATAGAAAATGTAATAGATAGGTTAGATAGGTTATTTTAGACTGCAATTAGGTTATTCTCCGGTGTAATAGTTAGGCTTATGTGTGCTACGTGTGTTACATGCTTATGTGTTTTATTCGCTTTCTTTAGGATTTTGCATCTAGAATATCATGCTTATGTGTTATGTGCTCCTACTTGCTATTATTTGCTTTTATGTGATTTATTGTTTAATACATGCTTTATTTATTTACTTGCTTTAATTATATATGTGTATCGTCGCCACACTAGTCCAAAGCTAGTTGTGGTTAATTCCGATTTCTCCTCTAGTCCAACGCTAGCGGAGAACTTATAGAAAATAGGCTAGTCCAATGCTAAGCCTTTAGGTCATTTTAGCATTAGGAATATTTTTTGTATGCATTTCATGACATTTCACACACATTTTATCTTTTTAGGCTTTTCCCACTTTCTATGAGTTTTTTTTTATATATACTTTATAACTTGTTACTTATTTTAACATCTATTTGGTGCATAATTTTTAGATTCCACTACACATAGAATTTTAGGCCATTTGCATGATTTAGACTAAGAAATAGTCATCTACTCACGTGGGAAGCGATGGCGTACATGTCGTTCCCCCCTCCGTGAGTAGAAACAGTTAGTCACGAGTTTATTAGTTCCCCGTACCCGTTATGTTGCATTCCTACTCTCTTTGATCATTTACTACCTATATTACTATTTTCCTTTTCTTTTGCATTTCATTTTGCATCTATACTCGTGACTCCATCGAGGTCTAGACTCGAGTTTCGCAATTAATGCGATAATCCCGACCAAACCTCAATGGAATATTTCGTCCCTTATCGATATCCATTTTTTAGGATTAGATTTGCATTCATATAGTTGCATCCAAATGTGATAAAATCTTAGGGTTATATTAGGAAAATTTAGACTAAACCTCGCAACTAGTTTCGGCTAGGTTGAAAGGGTGCCTTAGGCACGAGCCTTTGCCTTCCCTTTCTTCAACTGTGACTCCCGAACCTTTTTCTCTTGTTTTCAAAGACCTGGAGTCGTCTAAAAGGGTTTTTCTTGTTTTTCCTATATTTTGCCAAAATCATTTCTTTAAATGAATCATTCTTAATTTTCTTACCTTTTATAAAATATTTTCGGGTGACTTGGTACACCAAAACTCAATATCAAGTGGCGACTCCTTTTTCACTAAAAAACCCTTTTTAGACTCTATTTTCGGGCCCAAAAATCGTCGCATTTCAAAAGTCCCATTTTAGGCCCTTTTTCTTTTATTTTTTAAAGTAAAGCATTTGTTTTGTCACATTTTATCGAATCATCTTTTACAAAGCATTTTCAAAAAATTAGTTTTTACAAAAAAATTTACACGTTTTTTTTATAACCACAACATTACATTTAATACTTCCTTTTCCCTTTTCCCGACATCTTCTTTACACCTTCTATTTATTTTCGAAAAATGGGGCGCGACAGCTGGCGACTCCACTGGGGATCACTAGTGAGTCCGAGCACTAGGTTTAGTCATTTTATTCTTTTTCTAACCCTTTCATTTTATTGCATTTGGATGCTTAGGATTGCATTTCTATTTTTCTAGGTTTTTAGGTTTTTCTTTTGAATCTTGCACTTCCCGTCTCTCGGCTACTTATGTGATGTATGTATGATTTATTCACTTGTTACTGCTTTACTCGACCGCGCTTGCATTTGGGGAAGGGGTCAATCACCCTTAGAGCCCACGCGTGTTAATATTACATTCCTTCCTCTCATAAGGAGCACTTCATACGTGCATTCGATGTTTTTACCGTTTCTATCTTTTGGTGGTTGTCACCCACTCGTCCTTTTAGGAATTAGGATTGATCTACTTAGACATGTGACCGTGGCACGACGTGCACGTAACATTGTCTAGGAGATCACCCAAACTCTTGGCTTGAGTCCACAAGTCTAGGGATTTGGGCTTTTAAAAATCGATTCGCTTGGACATGTGGCCGTGGCCCGACGTGCGCGTAGCAGTGTCCAGGGGATCACTCGAGCCACCGACCAAGGGTTTTGGGATTGATGACCCTTACCCTTAGGTCTGAAGGCTTGGGAGCCAACAGCTTAATCGAGTTTAGATGCATTAGTGAGCCCAACCTCATGCATCCATGTAGGATAACTTAGGGTAGAGTCAGCCTTTCCCTATCAGGTACACCAGGCACGAGAGGAGGGAACCAACCTCCTTTACTTTCCTTATTATGTCATTTATTGTTATCTATGTGTATTATTTGTTTTTGCCAATGTGTTATGTGTTATTTGTTGAATAAACTAACGCAATTTCTTTCCTTCTTATTCTTTGATCACCTTCACAATCATAGAATAAAGAGCCCTGGCATGGTGCTCTCATAGGAAACCAACCCATTATCGGCACGTTTAAATTTTTTATCCTACCTTTAATTTTTTCGAGAAAGATGAAAATGAGATTTTCATAAAAATTTTATAAATTGCATTTTTGTTATAAATAAAGCACCCCAAGGGTCCAACCATTGTAATTTTTGTAAAATCTCAAAAATTTGATATTTTAACTTGTATATTTAGAGTAAGGATTTTATTTTTAAACCCTTTTCAAATTTACCCATCCATGTTAAACTTGTCAGTTTTATCCGAACTAAATTTTCTTAGAGTCAATAAATGCACCCAAGTGGTCAAATTTCTGCACAGTTTGCATTTATCTTTTTCAAAGAATTGATGCGTCATTTTTCCATATCCCCCACCCACCCATCCCACATTACACAAAAAGTGATTTTAGTACATATTTCATTTGACTTTAATAAACTGGCATTTTGACTTGTGTATTTCTTGAAAAAAAAAAATCATGACTTTTTCTTTCAACGTTGTGTCTCGTAACCTCTTGGAGGTTTAATTTTTCAATCAAATATTTTTTGGAATCAATAATTTCTTTTGTACAGTTTATGGTCCATCTTTCTCAAAAAAAAAAAAAAAAAAAAATTTTTTGCATCATTATTAGATAAAAAAAAAAAAAAATCTTTAGGACATTTTCTTAAATTTGACAATTTTGCATATTTTAACTTGCTTTAATAAACTGACATCATGCATAAACCCTAGAGGGAATGCCATTTTGGGAATCCCATGATAAGAAAGCCATCCTTTTGTCTTGGGTACTTAACCCTGAAAGACATGCACGTTTATATTTTCGGTAAATCCTTTAGGGTGAGACCCTAGGTAAGGTAGTACGAGCAGAATGGAAGCATCTCTTTCAGGCGGATCTGGCTTGTCTACGATTAAAAGGGGGGATCTCACCCTAAAGGATTGCATTTCACGCTAGGCCTACCCTTGGCATAATAAGGGCTCCCCTAGGACATGCATCCGTTTTTGTTTTTATTTATACTAACTTTGATTTTTTAATTTTTACAGGTCCTCTAACAGAAGCGGTAAAATAAGAAAGACATCTAATACACGTCTGGTCTTACATTTGAGTATTTTAAATTATGGTCCAATTCTAAATAAACCGTCACATACTTGAGACCCATAAGGACATCAAAAAACATGAGTGTTCTTTCGAATTATTCGAAGGGTCATAGACGACCGATTTTTTAGAATTGATAGTGCCTAGAAACTAGATAGGTGAGTTTGGTTAGGAAAATCAATGTGATAAATGAAATTGTATGTCATAGCTGGACAATTGTAAATAATTTGGATGCTAATAATTGCACTCCTTCTGTAAATTTAGGATTACCTTATCTCTAAAATTTTTCTCAAATGAAGTGTTCAATAAATTGCTTTCTCAAATTTGTTTATGACATTTGATTTCCCCTTTATTTTTGTATTTAGCTTTTGAAAAATTTTCTTCAAATCTTTTATTATATTGAGCAAATGATTCTTTGATGAGACCTCGATATACGTCACATTTTTCTCAAAGCCTAATGTTAGGTTTGTGTCATTGTAAAGTTTCTCTTTTGATGACTGAGTGTAAGCTCAAATTGAATAAAAAGAAAAGTATTTTTCTTGTATCTTTTGAGGGTGAAAATAAATACCCATGGTCTTCGGATGTCATCTTATTTGGAGCTGATAATTGCCACTTCAATATCTCTTCGGATTTCAAAATAACACAAGCTGTTAATAAGGACCTAGAGTGATACCGAAGAGGTATTTGGACTTGGTGTTAAGGATTCCGAATGGTACGAAAGGAAAATCTAAACTAATCTTGGAAGAGGTAGAAATCTCGAACATTGGCACCAAGACATCGGTCAAGAAGTTAAGTCAAAATGCATTTTTTCTTTGAAGATCTACAAAATGTCAAGCTAAGTTTGGATGAATGTTTGGAGAATTCAAGCACAACGAGAGGAATAAACATGTAGGGGATATGACTTTGACCGATTTACAAGGGGAGTTTTGTTATTCCATGTCCATAAGTTCTTATTCACCATTGGAATGTGTTGTATAAATTATTGTGAGGAGAAGATAAGGAATGTCACACACTTGATGCTTGTCTAATTCCCCTACTTTTTGAAATTACTTTATGTACTTTGGCAAATGATTTCTCCAAGTACTAAGAAATGATTATTATGTGATTTAGAGTTTTATTTTTATAGAAAATATATCTTGTAAAGTGGTTAGAATTATGTCTAAATTTTTCACGTTTGATGAAAATTTCTCTTCTTTACTTAATTTCACATGTTAAATGTTGATTATGGTCAATTAGTGCACTCATGCGATATGTGATGTAACATCTGTTATGAGGGATAAAAAAGGAAAAAAAAAAGAAGAAAAAGAAAAAAAGAGAAGAAAAATAATGCGGGTTTTCTACTCCAATGCTTCTTGTGCTTAGTAACCGGAGGTCTTCATCTAAAAATGTCGACTCTCGCGTCAAACGGTACTTGAATTATGAGTAATGCATTGCAAATTTGAGTAAGTAAATTGTTGAGTAACCAGGGGTCTTCATTTAACCAATGTCGATTCTTGCGTCAAAAGGCAATTTTACTTCTCAAATATAAATTTTGCTGCTTGCTTAAGATTGAGATGTTGAGTAACCGGGAACCTTCATAACCAATGTCGGTTTTCGCGTCAAAAGATACTCTCGTATTTTGAGTGATTAGTTCACTAACAGAAATTCCCCTCAAGTGAAAAATGAGATTGATCATAGACATGGGACGCACTTTGATTGACCGTATGATTTGTTTACTTGTGAAATTCAGTAAGGCGAAGAAATTAGGTTGAACTTGCTTAATTGTGATATAATTCCTTCCTTTTTGCTTGATATTATGAGTATTGAAGACAAGATGATAAATTGCATAATGGTTGTTTACTTGGTCTTGAATAATACATTTTAGAATGTACATGTGTGATTTCAATGCTTGAATCACTACTTGAGCTCACATTTTTCGAATGGTTGAGAACAAATAATGATTCGAGTGTGGAGAATTGACAAATGTCAAGATGATGCATTATGGCACATTGGCATATGATGTTAATATATTTATCCCGAATCATCAAGGGAAGATTGTCTTACTGATGCCAAATTTTTTGAATACTATTCTGTTTTAATGATAAGGGGAAGGATTGCCCAGAACTTGAATGTTGTTTGTTCTCATCCTACTCTACAAAGGCGAAAACCCGAAAGGGCGCCTCCCAAAAAAAAAAAAAAAAAAAAAAAAAGAAAAAAAAAAAAAAGAGAAAAAGGGTGGGGGACACCACAGTGAAAACCCGAAAGGGCGCTGTGGTTGGGAGTTGCAGTTAAAGGCTAGCAGGCGAAGAAGTCAGGGATACAGGCATTGGATTTGAGTTTGTTGAAAGCCTGGTAACTATAGTTACTTGAGATTTTTCTTCGGCATTGATCGTCTGGTGACTTTCAGAGTTCGAACAAGACGACATCTAAAGGATCATAATGGCAGTTGTTTCAGGGCTGTTCCCTGAAAATTCATTTCTCCAACCAAGAGTAACGGTTTCTATTTAGTATCTATTTATTTATTTTCTGTAGTTAAAAATTTTTTTTGCATGTACTTTATTTATAAAATAAAAAAAAAAAAAAAAAAAAAGTTCGTACATTACTGCATTTGAAATATTTTAACAAATTCATGTTTTGAAATTTTGACGTTTGATTTATGGAATAAAAGACAATGGCAATCCTAAAGTTATCGAAAATCAGAAGTATACACCGATTGAGCAATTATTCGGGGCACTGGAGCTAAGCCGCGAATCAGAATTCATTGAATGCGGAGAACTCGCGGGACATGAAAGCAAGAAGTCGTATCAAAGATTCAAAAGGGCAATACTCATGTTTATATGTACCAGTTGTCTGAAGGGATTGTCAGGTGGTGGCATTGTTTTTTTTTGACAATTATATCTGCTTTCTCTATTTTGCAGATGAAGTTACATCACCGTCATTGAGGGTCTTTATTGAAAATTTAAACTGGGGCAAATTTTTTTGAGAAAAAATTTGATTTTTCATTGATTATGATGCTTTGAGTTTAAAGCAAAATGTTGCGAAAGATTGATTACACTGGGGCAAATTTTTTGAGAAAAATTTGATTTTCGAAATTGATTATGATGTTCGAGTTTAAGACAAAATTAATTTACATTGGGACAAGTTCAAAAGAAGACAATGAATTGATTTCATTTGATTTATATTGAGACAAATTTTTCTAAAAAAAAAAAAAAAAAAAAAAGGATTGATTGCAAGTGGATTTTCACGTTGCACAAGTCTCAAGTTTGAAAGGCATGATTTTGAAATCATTTGATTCCATACACTGGGGCAAAAAAAAAAAAAAAAAAATCTTAGAAAATGTTTTGACAATTTTATCAATTTGGACGTTACATTTAAGAATTGTTTTAAGTTTTATTATGTCATTCATCAACCTTGGCAGCCCAAGGTCATGTATCCGTCCAGCAGCCTGGTCGGCATCTTTTATTTATGTTTCAAGTCTGGCAGCCCAGACATTGCATTTTATGACTCCTGGCAGCCCAGGATCATTTTTTTACTTTCTCAAGTTGGCAGCCCAACTTTGCATTCATCAACCTTGGCAGCCCAAGGTCATGCATCCGTCCAGCAGCCTGGTCGGCATCTTTTATTTATGTTTCAAGTCTGGCAGCCCAAACCTTGCATTTGATGACTCCTGGCAGCCCAGGATCATTATTTACTTTCTCAAGTTGGCAGCCCAACTTTGCATTCATCAACCTTGGCAGCCCAAGGTCATGCATCCGTCCAGCAGCCTGGTCGGCATCTTTTATTTATGTTTCCAAGTCTGGCAGCCCAGACCTTGCATTTATGACTCCTGGCAGCCCAGGATCATTTATTTACTTTCTCAAGTTGGCAGCCCAACTTTGCATTCATCAACCTTGGCAGCCCAAGGTCATGCATCCGTCCAGCAGCCTGGTCGGCATCTTTTATTTATGTTTCAAGTCTGGCAGCCCAGACCTTGCATTTATGACTCCTGGCAGCCCAGGATCATTTATTTACTTTCTCAAGTTGGCAGCCCAACTTTGCATTCATCAACCTTGGCAGCCCAAGGTCATGCATCCGTCCAGCAGCCTGGTCGGCATCTTTTATTTATGTTTCAAGTCTGGCAGCCCAGACCTTGCATTTGATGACTCCTGGCAGCCCAGGATCATTTATTTACTTTCTCAAGTTGGCAGCCCAACTTTGCATTCATCAACCTTGGCAGCCCAAGGTCATGCATCCGTCCAGCAGCCTGGTCGGCATCTTTTATTTATGTTTCAAGTCTGGCAGCCCAGACATTGCATTTATGACTCCTGGCAGCCCAGGATCATTTATTTACTTTCTCAAGTTGGCAGCCCAAACTTTGCATTCATCAACCTTGGCAGCCCAAGGTCATGCATCCGTCCAGCAGCCTGGTCGGCATCTTTTATTTATGTTTCCAAGTCTGGCAGCCCAGACCTTGCATTTATGACTCCTGGCAGCCCAGGATCATTTATTTACTTTCTCAAGTTGGCAGCCCAACTTTGCATTCATCAACCTTGGCAGCCCAAGGTCATGCATCCGTCCAGCAGCCTGGTCGGCATCTTTTATTTATGTTTCAAGTCTGGCAGCCCAGACCTTGCATTTGATGACTCCTGGCAGCCCAGGATCATTTATTTCCGTTCTCAAGTTTGGCAGCCCAACTTTGCATTCATCGACCTTGGCAGCCCAAGGTCATGCATCCGTCCAGCAGCCTGGTCGGCATCTTTTATTTACATTTCAAGTCTGGCAGCCCAGACATTGCATTTATGACTCCTGGCAGCCCAGGATCATTTATTTACTTTCTCAAGTTTGGCAGCCCAACTTTGCATTCATCAATCTTGGCAACCCAAGGTCATGCATCCGTCCAGCAGCCTGGTCGGCATCTGTTTACATTTCAAGTCTGATAGTCCAAACATGGCATCTAACTCATCAATATTTATTTTGTCCAGCAGCCTGTACTCTTTGCTTATCTATTAGTTTAGGCATTTTATTACGTCTTGCAGTTTTTATGTTATCTTTGTATCAACAGTTCGAATGTTACGTTGTCTTCTCCATTTTAATAAAAAAAAAAAAAAAAAGAAAAAAAAAAGAGAGAGATTTGAATGCTTGCGTTAACAATTGCAATTATGTTATCATTCTGTGCGAATAGTTTACCTGCATTCGAACTACGTTTTGACCTGATTCCCTCATGTGGGATACGTAGGCAGCTCCTAGGGAGCCCGGTCATTCTTTCTGCATTTCTTACATTCATCTTTACCGGAGTCAATACATTTGTATTTTTATTTATAAGTGAGTCAAAATTTGGTTTTGTCTACGTCTTTGTCTGGAACCTCTTTGAGCTTCTGACAAAGAGGGGCAAGCTGTAGACACCAAATTTTGACACACATTTTATAAAAATATGCGTATTACTTTATTTAGGGGTTATTGTGATTTTCAGAGGCTAATTATAATTTTTGTGTATATTACGTCTAATTTGTCGTGTCAGGGGCAAAATGGTAATTTCACTATGTAAATATTAGTTTATTTTATTTTATTTCCTAAATACATGATTTTACTATTTTTATCATTATTTATAATTTTAATAATTTTTAGGAGTCATCTAATATTTATTTAAAATTTTAGCATTTTAAGTCTATTGGCACGTTTTCCAATGTGCTATTTTTATGAGAATTTTCAAGTGAAAAATTTTTATATATGCATTTTGAATACTCATAAATTTTCTGTAAAAATCTCATAATTTTTAGAGGTCGTTTAGTATTTATTTAATTTTTATCTTTTTGTTTATTAATGGCACGTTTCCCAATGCGTTCCTTTTATGAGAATTTTTTCAAGTGAATTTATTTATGCATAGCTCATATATTCATGAATTTCCCGTATAAATTTCATGATTTTTAGAAATTTTTAATATTTATTTAATACTTTGTTATTATTATTTGTTATTTTTATTTTTTATTTTTTATTTTTCTATTAATCGCACATTTTAATGATATGTTAATTTTTAAATTTTTGTAGTAAATTTTATTTATCCGTTTTATAACTATAAATTCCAGTATCTTTCTTGGTAATTTTAGAGACTCTAATATTTTTATTTTTATTTTTATTCTATTTCATTTTTTGTTTTCCTTCATTTTCCTCCTCAAAAAAAAAAAAAAAAAAAAAAAAAAAAAAAAAGAGAGAGCAGGCTGCGTTTGCAGCCTGCTGCTACTGTAGCAGCATGGGGGCTGCCATCAGAGCAGCCCCATGCCATCATCACAATTCTCTCCAACTCCCCTGCATTTCAGCAGATTTGAGGGGATTTGGAGAGATTGATTTTCTTCCCAATTCCTACACCTGCATTTCTTTCCCCTCCCCTTCCCCTGCGCATCACAAAAACACAACGCACACACCTCACTTCCTTCTCTCGACCCCTCCCCTGCAAAACACACACAACACACACCTGCACTCTCAGCTCTCACATACACAGAACACACACAAGCCTCACAAACTCACGGCACACACCATTCACTCACATACACAGAACACACACAAGCCTCACAAACTCACGGCACACACCATTCACTCACAAACAAGCACAAACACACAGATACAAGAACACACAACACACTCACTTCCTTCTCTCGACCCCTCCCCTGCAGAGACACCACCAAGAACACACCTGCACTTCTCAAAACATACACAAGAACACACCTGCAGATTAAAACACAAACACACGCACAGGCATACTCACCTGCATTCACAAAAACACACACTCACACACCCCTGCACCCAAACACACACAAGAAACACACACCTGCACACACAGAACACACACACAGAACACACACACAGAACACACGCACAGGCATACTCACCTGCATTCACAAAAACACACACTCACACACCCCTGCACCCAAACACACACTCACAGACACACAAACATTCAAGCACACCTGCACAGAACACACGCACAACACATACACTTCATCAGTTCAAACACACACCCACACACAGAACTCACACACACAGAATTCACACACCTGCACACAACATACAATTCACAAACGCACACACACACACCTGCAAGAAGAGGGAACCGAAAAAAAAAATCAATCAAGCAACAAACAACAACAACAGCAACAACAATAGCATCACTACCAGGTAAATCTCCTACTTTTACTTTCAAATTTTTCTTTTGTTTTGTTTTGTTTGTTTTGTATAAACCATAAAAAGAAAACAAAAAAAAAAAAAAAAAAAGAAAACTGAAAAACGTCCGGCCGAGAGAGAGAGAGTTGGAGAGAGAGAGAGGCCTGTGAGAGAGAGAAACGACGGCGAAAAAAAAAAAAAAAAAAAAAAAGGGGGAGAGCAGATCGGGGGGGAGGGGAAAAGAAAAGGGAAGAAAAGAAGAAGAAGAAAAGGGAAGAAAAGAAGAAGAAGAAAAGGGAAGAAGAGAAGAAAGGAAGAAGAGAAGAAAGGAGGAAGAAGAAGAGAAGAAGAAGAGAAGATCAGAAGGGAATCGGGGGGGGAAGCAGAAGGGGATCGGGGAAGAAGAAGAGAGAAAAAGAAAAGAGGGAAAAGAAAGAAAAGGAAAGAAGAAAAGAGAGAAAAGAAAAAGAGAGAAAAGAAAAAAGAGGGATAAAAAAGGAAAAAAAAAAAAAATAAAAATAAAAGGAAATCTGAAAAAAAAAAAAAAAAAAAAAAACCGAAATCAGCCGAAAAAAAAAAAAAAAAAAAAAAAAGTTTTGGTGAAACTACGTCGTTTTGACGTAGTTTCACTCAAAACTACGTCGTTTTGATTAGTTTAGTTTTTTTAATTTATTTTTAATTAATAATAGTTATTTATTTTATAGTCCTTGTACTTTCATTAATGCTACTGTGGCCCCGATAATTTTTGATTTGTGCATTTAAATTTCTGTTTATTGTAGATTGGCCCCCATAATTTAATTTTCTTTGCAATTAGGTCCCGATTAATTGCATTTAGGTCCCTCAACTTTTAGATAATTATAATTTTGCCCCCTACGTTTTTTAATTTTCATTTTGACCCCTATATTTGTCGGTAATTACATTTTGACCCCTATAATTTTTCTGGAATTGCAATTTTACCCTCTGATATTTATGGAAATTGCAATTTTGCCTCCCAAACTTTCTTTTATTATATTTTAGGCTTTAAATGTTACTGAAAATTGCATTTTGGCCCTTATACATTGCTGGAAATTCCATTTTTGTCATAAAATGTTGCTGGAATTCTATTATAGTCTTTGAATATGGCTGGAATTTGCAATTTGGTCCATCATGTTGCTGGAATTTTGCATTTTTGCCCCTAAACCTTGCTGGAATTTCATTTTGCCATTATATTTTTGTTGGAATTACTCTATTGTCCTCCAATGTTGCTGGAATTTATATTTTTGCTCTCCAAATAGCTAAAACTTGAAATTTTGCCTTTAAATGTTTGCTGAAAATTGTGTGTTATCTAATAAGCTTGCTGAAATTGTGTTCTTGGCTTTAAATATTGCTGGAATTTTTTGTTTTTGGGCATTATACTTGTTGAAAATTACATTTTAGCTTTTAAATTTGTTGTAAACTATGTCATTATCTTAATTAGGGTTTGAAATTATAATTTTACCTTTTTGTTCCTCATAAATTACATTTTTCACTTTAGAATATTGCTTAAATTTTCACTTTTAATCCAAATCTTATAATATTTTATTTTTGTAAAAAAAAAAAAGTATTAATTAAAATTAGTTAAGTCCTTCAAAGCTTTAAATTATTTCTTTTTACATTTTCCTTTATTTATTTTTATCAAACTTATAATTAATGTTCTAGAATGGGGTCTTGTTAGTCTAATTAATGTTCAAATTAGTCTCTCTATTTCCCTTTTAGTTATTTTAATAATTCTTATTTGAGGTGTTAAAATTTCAATGTATGTACTTATTGTATTTTATCCTCTATTATTATTATTAGTATTATTATTAGTTTTATTTTATTTTATC
Source organism: Mitragyna speciosa (assembly GCA_024721245.1). Classification (NCBI taxonomy): domain Eukaryota; kingdom Viridiplantae; phylum Streptophyta; class Magnoliopsida; order Gentianales; family Rubiaceae; genus Mitragyna; species Mitragyna speciosa. The sequence goes on along the minus strand of CM045560.1, from coordinate 16,713,269 downwards.
TTTGTTGTTTTGCTTTATTTATTTATTTATTTACTAATTTATTTTTACTTAAACAATTTTCATTTTTCTCCTAAATGATTAATTATTGTTATCATTATTTTTCTTTCTCTTATCTTGTTTATTATTGCTATAATTGTTTGAATTATCATAGCATGTTCATAGTGATCGGTAGAAAATTATTCAATTAGTGATTGATTTATTAAATAGTGATAATTTTGACATGTTTGTTCATTTTAGTAGCCATTTATACCGGGTTTACGAATGAGAGGTATCTCGATTACCCTTCCAATATTTCTTTTTATATGCTTCTACGTGCTCCTATGTGTTTTTCTATGTGTTTTGCTGTATTTTTGTGTTTATAATTTTTGTTTATGTTTGAATGTTTATTTATTTATGTCATATTATTTATTCAATTTAATTTTGATTATTCAAAGAAATGTAATAGATAGGCAATTTTCTATTTAGCAAAAAATTTTTGTATTTAGATAGTTAATGTATAGATAGTTCTGCGTTATCTATTAACAAAAAAATCTTATGTATTTTAGATAGAAAATGTAATAGATAGGTTAGATAGGTTATCTTTTATTTTTAGATTTGTAATTAGGCTTTCCCGGTGTAATAGTTAGGGCTTTTGTGTGCTATGTGTGCTATGTGTTTATGTGTTTTATTCGCTTTCTTTAGGATTTTGCATCTAGAATATCATGCTTATGTGTTATATGCTCCTACTTGCTATTATTTGCTTTATGTGATTTATTGCTTTAATACATGCTTTATTTATTTACTTGCTTTAATTATATATGTGTATCGTCGCCACACTAGTCCAAAGCTAGTTGTGGTTAATTTCGGTTTCTTCGCTAGTCCAATGCTAGCGGAGAACTTATAGAAAATAGGCTAGTCCAATGCTAAGCCTTTAGGTCATTTAGCATTAGGAACATTTTCGTATGCAGTTTCATGACATTTCACACACATTTCATCTTTTAGGCTTTTCCCATTTTCTATGAGTTTTTTATATATACTTTATAACTTATTACTTATTTTAACATCTAATTATTGCATAGCATTCAGATTCCACTACACATAGAATTTTAGGTCATTTGCATGATTTTGACTAAGAAATAGTCATCTACTCACGTGGGAAGCGATGGCGTACATGTCGTTCCCCCCTCCGTGAGTAGAAACAGTTAGTCACGAGTCCATTAGTCTCCCGTACCCGTTATGTTTGCATTCCCACTTTCTTTGTTCACTTATTATCTATATCATTATTTTTTTTTTCTTTCTTTGGCATTCCATTCAGCATCTATACTCGTGACTCCATCGAGGTCTATATTCGATTTCGCAATTAATGCGATAATTCCGACTAAACCTCAATGGAACATTTCGTCCCTTAACGATACCCATTTTTAGGACTAGATTTGCATTCATATAGTTGCATCCAAATGCGATAAAATTTTAGGGTTACATTAAGAAAATTTCAGACTAAACCTCGCAACTAGTTTCGGCTAGGTTGAAAGGGGTGCCTTAGGTGCAAACTTTTGCCTTCCCTTTCTTCCACTGTGACTCCCGAACCCTTTTCTCTTATTTTCAAAGACCTGGAGTCGTCTAAAAGGGTTTTGCTTGTTTTT